>JAFVLL020012481.1:123736-163549 GCA_021397915.2 Tor tambroides | reverse complement strand
GGGAGGGATGGATGGATGGATGGATGGATGGATAGATAGATATATAGATAGATAGATAGATAGATTTAATTATTTTAATTTTACTTGAGATGGCACAATAAAATTTATTAACACACAAAATAGAAAAGGTGCGTATATTAAATCACCCAATAATATTGATAATAATAATAATAATAATAATAATAATATGCATGGATATCAGCAACCCTTCTGCTTGTTGCATCATTTCATCTTGGTCCAGGAGTGCGCATGTCCTGGATCCTCATCTTTAAAAGACCCCTCGTCATTGGTAGATGCAGCACATGTCTATAAGTGCCGGCTGGTTTTTACAAGCGCTCTCCAGTCCGCTCTATTCCAAGCGCGCGCACACTGCTGATGAGAAAAGCCTGGTACCTCTTTTAAACGTGTGGAAAGACTGAGCGTGTAAAGGAAAAACATGGAGGAGAAGAAGAGCGAAATCAATGGGCACGCCGGGCACAAAAGCCCGTTACAAGCCGTCTCAATAAAATCAGAAAAGAACAGCTTTAAAGACTGGCTCATGGTCTTCTTCAAAAGAAACCTCCTAGTGATCTTGACGGTGTCCGGGGTTCTGGTGGGCGTCGGGCTCGGGATGATGGTCCGGAACATGAATCTAACCCGAGCGCAAATGACTTACTTCGCCTTCCCCGGAGAGATGCTGCTGAGGATGCTCAAGATGATCATCCTTCCTTTGGTGGTTTGCAGTTTGGTCTCTGGCGCTGCGAGTCTGGACACGCGCTCGCTGGGGAAGCTCGGAGGGATCGCCGTGTCTTACTTTCTGGTGACCACTCTGATCGCTTCATCCATCGGGGTTGCGCTCGCCTTCATCATCAAACCCGGCGTGGGAGCCGCAGCGCTGAACACCAACAACTTGGGGCTGGAAGGCGTGAGCTCCAACAAAGAGACAGCGGATTCGTTTTTAGACCTTGCAAGGTATAATTTGGTTATGGAAATGAATGCTAATAATAATAATATCTAGCAATAATTGCTAATAATTCAGTGTTAGAAATAAAGCTTTCCACCATATGGCAGCACTTAATCCGCGCCAGCAACTTCCCGGCATGATTAGCGGTGTGTGTGCAGAAGACGTGCAGATCATGTGACAAGTTCATACTTTACATCCTCTTTTCTTTTTTAGGTATTTAAATGACATATTGATTTGCATTTAATTATTTCCAGACAGCCATAGACAGGGAAAGAAGAGCTGGACAACAGCTGGAAAAATGCTCATATTTTGGCAAGAGAAAGTTTTATTCCACATTGTGTGAGTTCAGCAAAAATGGGGCAAATACGATTGATAAGCTTATAAACTTACTAATCAATTAATAACTGTCCAAAAAAAGAGAGTCTGTTTTAACATGTCAAGGTATAGTGTGACACTTTATAAAACTGTTCTGATGGATTTTAATAATTAATTATCATACTATTATTAGTTATTCTGGCATACATTATGTCATACAACAGTTAGAAGACAGGATATTTTATAACTACATATGGCTACATCTGTGTTACTTTTCTGATGGTGGCTGATTTTACTTTTTTTTTTTTTTTTTTTGCTGGATATTAATGATCTTTAGCTGGTCCAAAACAGACTACCATCTTGTGGGGCTGAGATCGACCTGGTAGACCTGGATCAAGCTGGTTAGGGCTGGTAGACCACCATGGACTAGTAACAAACAAGCACCAAAGCTGCAAAAAACATCTTGCTTTTCCATCAGGAACATACATTTGAAAATTTGATTTTTCATAAATGAAAATAACTTTTGAAGAATTTCTGTATACACATATATTACACCACAAAAAATACACTTTTTTTGGTTGTTCAATCTGTGTGAGACAAAGGTGCCCACATCTTGAAACCTGCAACCTGTTAAAAAGTTTTTCTTATTGGAATATAAATCTGCTATGCAATTATGTAATAAACCTGAAGAACAACTGTATTATAGGCTTGCATGAACCTGGAGAAAATACATTTCTTTTTGCCTCATAGTTCACAGGGTTACTAGATTAATCCTCTTTTTAATGCAGGTCATATGATGAATACTCAACTCAGTTTAGTTTAAAAGAATCCATTCTGTAGCCCGAGTGAATGATTTGGGACATGGATTTGAATATACAGATATTGATTTGTACAGATCAACGCAAAACTTCCTTTACAGGTCCCTCATGTTGCAAACTGGTGGGAATTTAGCAAAGGAACATCAGTGGTGTCCATCTGTGATGATAAGAGCTCATTTTTACACGTCTGCATCACTGGTTTATCTTTCTTGCTTGTTTTTCCTTTTCAGAAACCTGTTTCCATCCAACCTAGTGGCCGCAGCTTTCCGCTCAGTAAGTTACTTTTTTCCTCCAGCTGTCACTAAAACACACACACACACACACACACACACACACAAACAGATATGTTCAGAATTAATATTTGTAGATCATTTCCTCCATGTTAGCAGCTCCTTCATCTCTAATTGAGAGAGTCACAAAATGGAGCAACCATATTTTGTCCCTGTTCAATAAATACCTCCCATCCTCTCTCTCTACTAAGCAACCAGGCAGTTACCATAGCAAGCTGATTCCATTCCTTGGTGCCTGGCAACCTGGCTTGGTTCACTGGGTTGTACCACATGGGCAACTGCTCAACAGTGAGCACACTCTGCTCAAAGAGAGGTCAGGAGGTTCGGTGGCCGGGGTGGGAGATAACATCTCTGTGCCTAGACTGGAGCATGTGGACGACCCCATTGACACAAACTGAACGGGCACCCAGTTATCAATTTGTAAAAAAAAGAGATGTTTTTGTAAAGGCCAAAGTAGATTTAGAAAGAGAAACAGGGTCATTAGGTGCAGATGGGATGTTTCTTTATCCAGTGGGAGAATGTTTCTTTATCCAGTGTTATTTCCATCGACATTTACCTGGATGGAGGCCAGAAAGGCTTTAAAAGAGAAGAGACACAGATTAGCAGGATTAATACAGAAATCCTGGGAATTATTTTAATGGCCAGTTACAAGCGGACTGGTCCGAACTAATTATTGTAGATCTATTCCAGGCTGTCTTAATTATCTCTAACGGAAATATGTTTATGGATTTTAATTTTGCTATCACATACAAGTCAACATCAGATTATACAAACACTGTAAATTAATCTCAGTATTATACACAGATACTGCATGTGAACCTTTAGAGCCAGTTCACACAAATACTATTTTGCATTCCACTGGGCCGATTTTTAATATGTAAAAACGAGTTTTTCTATTTAAACATGACATCCATCTTGCAGTTTTTTACATATGCCAAAAAGAAGATAATTTTTTAGCATTTATTTCTATTTTTCACATCACCTACTCCATTTCTACTTTTGAGATAGAAAGGTTTGGCAAAAACTAAACTGCGTGCTCCAGCTCGTATAATTGGAGATTTTGAGGAACAGGGGTTCTGAATAGCAGGATTGTGGGGGATCACTGTCATTGTCTCTGTGTATACCAGTCCTCTTCAGCTAAACTTTAAATGCTGCTTTTGTGAGTGTTCTGGCACTAGAAACAGGCTCAGTGCAGAGAAATAATCAAATGCATCACAGTTCATGAAGCTGCACACTGGAATGGATTGAAATTGGTCAGAATAGCTCTGTGACAAGCACTGCATGTAGCTCATGATGTTGTCCTTCTCTGTCTCTTACTTTTTTCACAGTATGTCACGGATTACAAGACAATTCTTGTTGGAAATGGAACAAATGGAACCCTCAACTACCAGAAGGTACACAATCTCTTAATTTTCTAGTAATATTTTTTTTATTACATTATTAACAGCATTAGGTCCTTCCTTTTCCTATGTTAAGAATGCACTGTCAAGTACAGAACTGTACACACACATGTCATTTGTTGAAATGTCACTTTAACCCAGTAATTTTGTGCTTTTTAACAGAAATAAAACTTAAGTCCAATTGGGGCCTCTTGGCTGGTTTTATGTCCGACCACTCAGTAGTTTTGGCTCTTTGGCAGCCTTGAATGAGCTTGCTGTTTGTTTGCACAGGGCCAGGGTTGACGCAGCCAGTTTTGCTGCTCCTGTCCCACTGAGCACTCAAGCAGCTGGAGATGGCAAGCCTTTCCCAGAGGTCTTTTTCAATGAGCCTCCCATGTGTCTGCATTCTAGTCTTAGCAATGGGCTTGTAGAATGACTCAGGATGTGCTAAGAGAATTTAAATTATTTTTATTTCTAATGAACATTTGTTTTTTCTGTCATTATATTAGTACAATAAGATAAATCCAGTCCCACAATCATGCAAATTTCCACAGAAAGTTTATGTCCTGCCACTTGCATATTTAACACACTTTTAAATCTGTTCCATCAGTGTTTATTTTCAAATTCAGTGCTAATTATGCAAAAATTAATAAGTTCACATTTGCATTTGAACTATACTATCTATTGCTGTATGTGATTAGCCTTTGTATAAATCATTGGGTCTTCATTACATCCTGGCTCAGCTAAAATGTCTCATATCTGCTGGTGCATGGGCAAATTTGTGGGCAATCCCTCAGAACGCTTGAGGTCCATAATTGCATAAGTAGGGCTTACAGAACAACCAATGCTGTGTGCCAAGTGATGAGCCATGCCTGGATGTGCGATAAAGCCCAGAACAAGAGCAGGATCCAGTTGAGCGGTAGCTCAGTCCCGTCAGATCTTCATCACCCCACTGCCACCACCGCTGAGGGAAAGTCTAACTGAGAGCCAAGCTTCATCACGTTTCGACTTTTGAAAGTTACTTGTCCAGGCATAATCATACAAGTTCAGTGACAGGGAATATGAGTGGGAACAATAGTTAATATAGGTTAATTCAACATTTATCAGAGCACATTAATGTCATATTTTGTTGCTTAAAACAATGTCAGCTTCCAATTTCTGTTGCATTGTTCACCTTTGACCAACTGTGTGCCACCACAAAAACATTAAAAAAATGCTGAATGGCAATTTCATAATATTTGATTGTCCACTTATGTAAGCCAAGGACAAACATGTTCTGATGGTTTCAGGTTCCCTATGGAACAGATGCAGATGGAATGAATATTCTGGGCCTTGTTCTCTTTGCTATGGTTTTTGGAGTTGCTTTGAGAAAGCTGGGGGCAGAAGGAGAGGAGCTCATTCGCTTTTTCAATGCCTTTAATGAAGCCACCATGGTACTGGTGTCCTGGATCATGTGGTAAGTAAAGACCTTTGATCAAATTGACATCTAATACAATAATATAATATAATATAATATAATATAATATAATATAATATAATAAATATAATATAATATAATATAATATAATATATAGATATAATGTATCTATCTATCTATCTATCTATAATATTTAATACTAAAAAACATCATAAAACATAAGTTGTACCATGTACATAGTGTATGATACATTCTGTTGTTTTGTCCTTCAGGTATGTGCCTTTTGGCATCATGTTCTTGGTTGGCAGTAAGATTGTGGAGATGGAAGATGTGGTTCTGCTGGTCACTAGTTTGGGGAAGTACATTTTTGCCTCTATCCTGGGCCACATCATCCATGGTGGCATCGTCTTACCTCTTATCTACTTTGGGTTCACTCGTGCAAACCCCTTCAGTTTCCTGTCTGGTCTCATCACACCTTTCACCACCGCCTTTGCTACCTGCTCCAGGTACTTTGTTGTATTTCATATATTTCTGTAGTCCTATAAGCAGGTTAATTTGGCTGAATGTGACTTAAATTTTTTTTTCCTTTTTTCCTGGAATCACTAGTCTTGCTAAATCTTTAGTAGTGTGGCTGAAGTGCAAAAACCTTGATTTGTTGGCAAAGGGCCCTTAATCAGGTTGACAAAGAGTATTGAACCTCTTTTCCATAATTTGATGGTTTATTTGCAAACTCAGCCCTTTTGGACTAATCCAAAGCAGTGTTGTTATTGTTTAATAAAACTAAAACTATTACAAAATGTTTTCATTAATTAAAATAAAGCTGAATATTAGATGAAAAACTTGAACTTAAATGAAAAACTAGAAATGTTGTTCTGGGAACTAACTTAAGCTTAAAACCAAAAAATAAATAAATAAATAAAATACACACACACACACACACACACACACACACACACACACATATATAACTTAATAGAAATCTAGAAAAGAAGAAAAACAAATAAGAATTACAGAAAGTAAATAGCAAAATTACTAGATATAGAAATACAGAAATAAAAGCTACATAAAAACATAGGTAAATATTGGTATATAGGTAAAATATAACTGATTCAAAGTTATGTAATGGCTATGACCATTATTACATGTATTTTGCGATTACATACTCAAATCCTGTCTGTTTTCTGTGTCTGTGCAGCTCAGCAACACTGCCCACTATGATGAAGTGTGTAGAGGAGAACAACGGTGTCGACAAACGAATCAGTCGGTTTATTTTACCGATTGGAGCCACTGTCAACATGGATGGAGCAGCCATTTTCCAGTGCGTTGCGGCTGTGTTTATTGCCCAGCTCAACAATGTTGAACTCAATGCAGGCCAGATCTTCACAATCCTGTGAGTGTACATCGCTGTGAGGCATTTCTTCAATCAGCAGGAGTATTGATAGATATCCTGAACATTCCTGTATCTATACTGGTTACATGTGACATGCTCTATGTCTAAACAAGGCAGGGATGCTAAGCTTGATCTAAATTTACAAGCAATACACACTCACTCTCTGGAGTCTGTCCCAGTGTGGCAGGTTACGCTGTTGAGTATGTAGCAATACAGAGCTGAGGCTCTGAAGGAGGTTTGGATGATAATAAATGAGCTATCACCATTTTGGCTTTTAGAAATGTGGCACTTAACACCAGGGAATTTGTTTCTGTAATAAGTGAACTGTTAATCACTTCAAATAAAGCATCTGCTAAATGACTGCTTATTTGCTTATTCAAAGGGTGACAGCCACTGCCTCCAGTGTGGGAGCAGCAGGTATTCCAGCTGGAGGGATCATCACCATCGCTATCATTCTGGAGGCCATTGGTCTGCCCACCCATGACCTGTCACTCATGTTGGCTGTGGACTGGATTGTGTAAGACAGATTCTCCCATTTTATGCTTATATATTCAATATCAATAAACTAATATATGATATATTGATTAATTGCATATATAATCTCATATATCAATATTAGCTGAGTGTTGCGCTTTTGAGTCTCTATATAAGTTTCAAATTTACTGAACAGGATATATATATATATATATATATATATATATATATATATATATATATATATATATATATATATATATATATATATTGCATTTACTATATTGCATTTAATTTGTTCAATTTTTTTACCTATTTAATTTATTTTTATTAATCACAATTAATAAATAAGGTTTAGGTTTTAAGTTTTAGGATCCTGAAAAAAAATATGGTTTCCACAAAAATATTAAGTACCAAATCAGCATATTAGAATGATTTCTGAAGGATCCTGTTACACTTAAGACTGGAGTAAGGAGTAATACTCTGCTTGTCATCACAGGAAAAAAATATATTAAAATATAAAACAAAAAAAATAATGAAAACTGTAATAATATTTCAAAACATTACTGTTTTTACTATTGTTTAAATAAATGCAGCCTTGGTGAGTATAAGAGACTTCTATAAAAAACTTTTAAAAATCTTACTGACCCCAAACTTTTGATCAGTGGTGTATATATATGTAATATATATGTAAAGTATAAAATAAATATTTTTATATATACATAAATACAAAAAAACTTTATATCGTTCTGATAGCTTTGCAGAATATTTTTGCGTAAAGCTTCGTAAGACCCTTCTAAAGCTTCTTATCAGAATCAAAAACATTGAACTTATATGCATAAAATATATATGTACAGTTTAAAACATTTTTAGCCCTTAAGTAATCTGTTGTGTTAACAAACTGTGTCTGCTGTGTGATTAGAGACCGAACCACTACCGTTGTGAACGTTGAGGGGGATGCACTCGGTGCTGGCATTCTTCATCACATCAATGAGCAAGAGATGAAGAAACAAAGACAACAGGAGCAGCATCAAGAGGAGCAGGAGCTGCAGGAGGTGAAGGTGGAGGTGGTGGCTAATGTCAAAGCAGAAGAGGAGACCTCCCCTCTCGTCACGCACCAGAACCAAGGAGACAGTTCCTCACGTGAAACACTCGACGACAAGGACGGCGTGGAGTCTGTGCTGTAGAGTGCTGACTGTGGTCTCTTCTCTTTCTTCTTCACTCTTTCTCTATCTCACTCCTTTAAAAACCACTACAGACATGATATTGCCACTGGTGTGAAGTTTACGTGAAACATAAGGTTCATTCAGATATGTGAATGGAACACTAATGGTCAGTTTGCTGTTTTACATTTGGTACTCGACAGGTTCTGTTATGATAATCTTATCCAGTTGTGCCAAAATGATTTTTTATTATTGTTTTTTGTGTTTGGGAACAAAGTCTAAAAGGGAACATTTCCACTTTATAAGCAGATATCTGGTAAAGAGATGGATAGTAATGAAAATCATTCACAGACTGACCTCTTGCTCTCTTTGTTTGCCATATTTTAACTTACTGTGTGAAACATTAACTATTTTGAAGATAGACCGTAAAGTATTTGCTGTAAATAATTGTGTCCCTAATGGCAATTCCTGTTGCATTGTGGTATAGTCCGGTGATTTACTGGGGACTATATCAAAACTGTGCATGTGTGCTTATGAAATACTCCTGTGAATCCTAGAAGATTCAGAGCTTGTGCTTTATGGTTTTTGTACTTTAAAATCTGGCAAACTTTCAGATTTTAAGTGAACGTCAAGCTCAGTGATTGAGACAAAACTCAG
The DNA here is from genome assembly GCA_021397915.2 of Tor tambroides. Lineage (NCBI taxonomy): Eukaryota > Metazoa > Chordata > Actinopteri > Cypriniformes > Cyprinidae > Tor > Tor tambroides. Next base: position 154,703 of record JAFVLL020012481.1, on the reverse strand, counting down.
GGTCACAGGTGATATTCAACCTGATGATGAGAGACACACTAGAGGTCAAATATTTTCTGATATTACATGCTGTTGACCCAAGAACATCACCCATGGTATGTAGTGACACCTAGTGGTCAGTGGAATTATAAACATTGAATTTGTCTTGATTTTTTGTACATTATATGCCCAACTTTTAAGTTTGACAATTGGTTACGAAGTAAACGATTTTAAAACGACAATTTTATAAGTATGAATGATTTTAATTTATTCTAATTGTTTAGCCTTTTGTACCGCATTGAAAATTATTTTTCATAATCTGTTGCTATGAAAAGATTCAGATGTTAAAGGGTTTATATGAACTCTAAAAGCTGTTAATTAGCACTTGATTAGTGTGTTTTATATGCATTTTCTTGTATTTTTTCACTCTCTTTTAACTGTATGTTATCTTGTTACCGATGTGTCTGTGTGTCTCTGCTTACCATTAAATCAAAAGCATTTGTGTCTCTGATTTACATGCAGTTTGCCGATTTTTATGCAATTGCATTGTTATGAGAATCTAATCTTAGATCTACATTGAATACATATTCCTGGGTTTGACTGGGATAATTATTTTTTGGTAACTAATAACTGTTTCCTGTGTAGACACAAAGGGATTGTCCTCCAGGGGGCGCTTAGGGGACATAAACAAGTCGCTTTTTCCTCTCTGGAGACTTTTGTACACTAAACGTGTAATGATTTAAATCTTTAATCAACATATGTAATCTTTAATATAATTGCAAGAATTTATAGCGAATACGTGAACTTAAACCACTCACATCAAGTTCTATAAAGTCATTTTTAAATCCTCATTCTATAATCACAAACGACTGTAATTGGTCGTTTGTGACCAGCGCTTGGAAAAGTAACAGGCAGGGCGTGACAAGGCGCTATTTCAGCAGCAGTTACATGAATGAATAATGATCATACAAAACTTGAATAAACATTCTATGATCTCCGCCAGTGTTTCTTCCTAAATATCTGGTAATTTAAGCCACGTTATAATGCACATGCGTATTAATATGAAACTTGAGTCGGTGTGACTGAACTTTGGCTCGTGCAGTTTCATGTCGCTTATTGGCTGGAAGCGACAGTCTTGCGCTGTTTGACCCGCCTCTGTTATGAACCGTTTCCTCCACCGCTTGGATTTCACAACAGCAGTGTTTTATTTATCGTATTATATCTTTAAATTATAAGAACGTAGTTCGTGTTGCTGCCGAAGGATTTTCCTTAGCCCAAACCGGTACGTAAATACAGTTTAAGATGAATTATGCAGGGTGTTCAGCTATGAAAGCCAAGTGAAAGTGATGTCGACAGAGGTGTGAAGCTTCTGTATGACAGATTCATATTCCTGGCTGATACATAATAGATCACTTTGTGTGAAATACATCTGTCATTTCATTAGTGATGCAAATGTAACTTCAAAATAATTGTACTTTATTTATTCTAAGCAAAACATTTTCCGTAAAGTTATTCCGTAATTCACCATAAATAGCTTTCCCAGGCCACGTATGTTTTCCATTGTTCTTATTTTTGCATACCTTTGTGTTGAATTTAAGCTTTCCTTACATTATTAAATCCTAGAAATGTTAAATTGACCGCTTATGTTAAAGACATACTATTTCCTCTATTAGCCTACCTTTAGTTTGCATAGTGTTTAATTACAGTCACTGAGAACTTTAGTATAGTGGTTGCAAGTTGTGGCTTACAAAACAAGCAGATTGTATTTTTTTATTGAGAATTGTACGTTGTGTATTTTATATTTGACTTGATTTAACAGTGTTCCTTTATGGCTTCTCAGAGGAAATGTACAATGCAGACAATGTGCCTTCTTTAGGCATTTGTTTGATGACCAGGTTGTCATGGTAACTGTCAATCAAGCCTATATGACTTTCTATAGGATTTGCACTGTGTGAACTGATCTAGTGCCATTGTAGCCCAAGGATCAGTCTCAGAACAACTTGGCTGGCTTCTGTGTCCACAAATACTGATAGAATTTGTTTTGCTTCCTTGCTCTACAATACAAATTAAACAAATTCATACATATAGCCCTGCAAACTGTCAGTAACAATTATGAGAACCGACCAGCAAGTGTCATATTAAAATTAAAAGGAACTCTGCCAGGGTTCAGTGGTAAAGACACATGATTGTCTTTGTTTGCAGGCAGGCTATGATTTAAATGTCCCCATGTGATCACCTCTTATGACATGCCATTTTCTGTCGGTTGCCATGGAAACCAGGCGCATCAGCCAATCAAAAAAAAAAACAGATCCAGTCTAGTATTCCACAGAGAAATACAAGAAACTGCTTTGTCTGCATGCTGTTGCATTTATCAGCGTTCATCTGAGACATTATCATACAACAGTCTAGATATTATATTTTGTCACTGTATAGTATTATTTTTAATTACTAAATTATTTTTCATTATTAAATGTAATTAATTTATAATTTTGTTTTTAATTAATCTTTTTTTTTTTTTTTACATTTAATTTAAGATTTTTTTAAAGATGCTATTTAGTCATAGGTTAAATCTGTTAGTAGTACTTTTGTAGTAAGGGATGGACAAAGAGCATTCATGAATTTCAGGCAAGCCAGAACATGTAGCCTTAATGAGATTGCTTATTCAGATCAGAAGTAACCCTGTTAGAGTAAACCAGCCCTGCATCATGTTAGACCACACTTATCACAAAGCTTCTTGTGTGGTGATTCAAACAGTGTTTAATACACAGTCTGGTTATGACCTTTAGCTGTTGCTCTGGCCAAATGAGGAACCACAGAATCTGGATGTGTTGCTATAGCTCTCGGAGTTGACAAGGCCTTATCAGACACCTCCTTGCAAATGGAGAACAAGAGCTATGGGAGGTGGAAGACCAGGATCCCGGAGTTCATTCGCAGTGGTCAAACTAGACCCCTCAGTCACAGGGCAGTTGAGAGGACAAGGCCTACAAATGTCCAGGAGGCCAAGGATTTAGACAAAGAGAGGAGTGGCTGCAAAAAGACAGTCACTATGGCACCTGTTTCCAGGTATATGACCGACAAAAGCCTCTATATCATGAGAAAACCACTGATCTCCACACAATGGCAGGTGCCCATCTTGAAGAACTCGTCAACACATGAAGACTCAGAGAGGGTAAGAATCTAATGAAACAAGTCAAACAATGGTTGCAAAATGTTTGTAATAATAATTTAAAATCAGCCAGGAAAGCTTTGTGTGCATCCAAATGTGGATTCATCAGATACCATCTTGTCAGAGTGCAAGCCAGTGTTTCCTGTGATATCTGATTCACACTCAACTGACTCTTATGAACCGGCTGTTTTTAACGAGCCAGTCAGTGTGATGCTTGGATCAGTCGAACTTGCTTGTGAGTTAGCCGTTTGAATCAGTTTAATTCAGTCTGTTAAATGTTCAGAGCTGTTACTTATGTCTGGTTATGTCTGATTCGAAATGAATTCAAAGATTCTCTATTCATCAAAAATCCTGAAATATGTTAAGTATGTATTACGGTTTCCATAAAAATATTAAGCAACAGTCTTTTCAACATTGATAATAATAAGAAATGGTTTTTGAGCACCAAATCATTATTAGAATGATTTCTGAGGGACCATGTGACACCGAAGACTGGAAATTCATCTTTGCCATCACAAGGAATGCATTTCAAAATATATTAAAATAAAAAAAAGAGTTATTTTAATAATATTTCACTATATTACGGGTTTAACTGTATATTTAATCAAATAAATGCAGTCTTGGTAAGCATAACACAACAACAAAAACTTATCAAGCCCAAACTTTTGAAATGGTGGTCTATGTTTAATTATAAGGGCCAATGGCTCCTAGTCATGTTTTAATCTGCATCACAGGATTTCCTATTAACCATTTCCTCTTTTATCTATTTTTCCTCAGATCAGTTACAAAGCAGATTCCCCTAAAGAAAAGGACAAAAGTCTGTCTAAACAGTCATTCAGAAGTATCCCAAAAGATTCTCCATATTATAAATCCTCCCCACCATTATCCAGAGAAGACCTGGATACCTCCATGAGCGTATCAGACCTCAGACTGTGGTCATGTGACGAGGATCCTATTTTTAACTCTTCAGCTGCCAAACGCAGTCTGTCCAGTCCCCCTTCAGCTTCTTTGAGCCTCACAGCACCCCCAGTGCCTAAGTGGACATCCACTCCTAGAAGCACCTCTCACTCATCCAATCATACGTCTCATTTCACAAGAAAGGTAAAAACAAGAACAGGTGAGATGATGGACAGAGGAAGAGATTCTCTTCTTAACACAGGATCTTACAGTAAGAACCATCAACATGGGTTCAAACACATGTCGCCTTATCAGGCCAACTACTGGGCCTGTGCCATCCCCAACTCTATGCCACCCTCTCCAAACCGCAGATCCCCCAGTTGGGATCCTGAAAAGGAGTACCGGGAGCTCCTGGACTACACATACCCTCTGAGACCCAACATGGCTGGTACATGTGATTCATCTGAGGTGGATCTTCTCTTGCGAACCGATCCATTGTTGCAAGACTCAGGCATTGAGTTGGACCGCTCTTCCACTCTGTCCTGTTTAGACTTGTCCTATTCAGGGACTCGACAGGAACGGTGTAGCCCAGGAACAGCGCAAAGGTCAACTGAGTTTTGTGCTCTAAACAAATCACATTCTGAGTCCTTAGATGGCATCATGTCCAGTAGCCTGTACTCCTCACTAGACCAAGCTGGCTTGTCAGTTGAGAGTCTGGACTGTGACAGGAAGCCAGGGGGCCATTATCATAAATTTGGCATCTCCTCAACGTTTAGACCTGTCCCTAGTTTCATTAGTTCAACACACATCCTTCCTCGTCCAAAATCACAGGATGAGTTAGATGAAGAGTTCCTTCGCCTACCAGAACAGCTACAAGAACTTAAGGTGCTTTCACAGCAGCTGAGGGACATTAGTGACCAGATGAGCCAACCGGTCATCACCAGCTGGGAATCCCTGGAGAGCGAGATTACCTCAGTCAGATCACCAATGGCTCAAGTGGGAAAGCAGGAACCACTGGTGGAAGAAAGGGGTGATGAAGATGTTGAAACGGAAGGGGGATCAGTTTCTGAAGTTCCTCTCACACATGAGGATCATTTAGAGAAAGCAAAAGAGCCTGGTTCCAGAATCCAGCAGATTAGCCAAGATATGAATAGGAGGAACCTGGAGGCTGTTATGGATCAGCTGAGTGGACTGTCAATGTCAGAGCTTCAGAGGACAATACAAACAGACCAGAATGACAATGAGACCAAAGAGTCACTAATGCAGCACATTCAGGTGAGTAGACATTTCTCTTGTGATTGTGAAGTCCTGGGATGGCTGAGAATTTATGAGAACTGTTATATCCTTTCTCAATAGGCATTTTGCTCAAACCTAGAAAAGCTGATTCAGTGGCTGCACAAGGTGGAAGACAAGTTAGAGGTTCTTTCTCCTCCCACGGTTGACCTGGAGAGCGTCAAAGCCTCCTTGGCTGATTACAAGGTTTGTAAACTACACTACCATTCAGAGTTTGGGGTCGGTAGGATTATTTTTATTTTTTATTTTTTATTGAAAGAAGGTAATATGTCCGTTCATCAAGGATGCGTTAAATGTGTCAAAAATTACTGTAAAGGCATTCATAATGCTACAAAAGAAATAAATGTTCTTCTGAACTTTCAATTCACCAAAATATCCTGAAAAAGTATCCCAGTTTCAAACAAAAAAGACAAACAGCACAACTGTTTTCAACATTGATAATAAAAGAAACATTTCTTAAGCAGCAAATCAGTATATTACAATGATTTCTGAAGGATCATGTGACACTGAAGACTGGAGTAATCGCTGCTGAAAATTCAGCTTTGCCATTACAGGAATAAATTACATTTTAAAAATATAATAAAATTACTGTTTTACTGTATTTTTTGGTAAAATAATGCAGCTGTGAGAAATAAAAACATTTATTACAAAAGAAGTTCATTCAAACATCACATGATATTTTTCAGAGTTTTCAGGAAGAAGTTCAGGCTCATAAGCCCCTCACAGCAGATGTTCTGCAGACCGGAGAGATGCTTTTGCATTGCATGAATTCAGCCTCTCCATGTGAGTCTTACTACCTTGATCAAACTGTAATTCAATTAGAAAATCATTTTAAAAAATCTCTCTAGCATTCAGCTGTTGTACTGAATATTGAATGGGCACGACTACTTTGAATGGAACCGAAAAGCTGCATTTTCTTGTTGAACCCTCAGTAGTGGCTCCAGAGCTGTGAAGTAGTGAAATTAAATTTTAAATTAGATGAAATGTCACATCTTTTTATCTTCCAAAACAATGTATTGCCCTCTTTGTTTCTTGATCAGTTGGTACGCTTCTATACTGCTTCTCAGTTTTAGACATGTTGTGCAGTGTAACCTAATACTCAGTTACACCGGACAGAAACAGGAAACGCTCTGCTTGGAGAATGCGGCCATGCATGCTTAACTTTGAGAGCCGTGCTGTTGCCTAGCATACTTCATTTCTGAATTCACATCAAGCATTGTTTTTGACAATATATTAGACTGTAGTTGTTCTAATACTGATGCTAATATTTTTTCCCTGATTCTTCAGTTCTGAAAGACACACTGGTGCTGATAGAGAGGCAGTCTAACACACTGGAAACTCATTCAGAGTATCTTTTCTCCTCTATCCTGTCAGCCATGGACTGCCTCACTGACCCCAGATCTGAGGAAGCCTCAGGTAAATGATCTACTAATATGTTTAGTGCCCTCTAGTAGGGGTGTGCGATATTGAAAAAATTGTTTATATTTTGCGACATTTTGGGGGATTTTTTCGATAACGATAATTAGACGATATTTTGCCGAGTGTGTTATTGTGCTGATATCTGACTACTGTGGGCAGCTGCAGTTTTTGATATTCTTCATATTCTGTGTGGTCAGTTCACATCAGTGATAGAAATTAATCTTTTCATATAAGTTTAAATTGATTTTTACCTTTTATGGGCAATTTTACCTTTAATAAAGCCTTTTTTTCTAAAAGTGTGCATATTTTGAGTCAAATTGTTACATTTAATCAGTCAATTAGAATAATAAGACATTTAGGCTGTTACCAAACAAATGAAACCAGTATCAACAAAATTAATCTTGGCAGAAGTTGCATCTGAATTGGCATTTAGATGTGCTTACACACTGTTTAATGCAGCTCAGAGGGACATGGAGTGCTTTAACCTGCAGTTACAAATGCATAATGTTTTGATATTTTAAACATAAAACATTGAATACTGATATTTGAAATTATTTAAAAATGAAAAGATACTTTGAATGTGAAATTAAAACCACCAGTAGGTGGCAGCTAGTCACTGTTAATAAGTGAGTCATTGCCACTGAACCGAATCATTTAAACCGTTGATTCATTCAGAAACATATCGTCATGTTGCTCAGAGACGCAAAACAATGCTGTAGCTGTTTGGAATTATTTTTTTGTTGGCAAAATGGAGCAAAAACAGGCAATATGGTGTCTAAAACGTAAGTCTCTTAATATTAAATTATTGTTTATTGAACTGTTGTATAAAATCAATATCACATTTGTTATCATGCTTATTTTTGAAGAAAAAAGGGCACTCTTCGTGTGATTTTAACTATATATATATATATATATATATATATATATATATATATATATATATATATACACACACACACACACACACACACATTTTCTTCCCCCATATCTTGATATTTGTGATCATTCTTAATGCATTTTAATTGACTGAATCATGCAGTGAAAAAACACACTCGACTTCATCACGTAATGTATGCGTGCGTTCTGTAGGGGTGTTTTGAATGGTTTTTGCAAAATACTCGATATTGTCAAATTGCACATCGTTAAAACAACAATTACCATACTATCGCAGACTATATATATCGCACACCCTTACCCTCTAGTGTCATCACATGGTTAGAGCTCTCGAAATGGATGACTGAATTGTAATCACTGTGATATAAAGTTCACTCTTTTGATTATTAAAAATGCTGCATCATAAAGTAGTTTCTTGCTCTTTCTCCACAGAAGCAGTTTCTGAGAATTATTAGGAATCTGGGAAGGCAAGCATCTGGTCTGCTCACTGTCTTCACCGAGACGTCCTTTTTGGTGTTTTCACATCAAGGATGAAAAACAATTCTTATTTGACTCACATGTCACCATTATCTTTGTTTTACACGCTTAACACGTTTACTGTATCCAAAAGTGGTCTTATGTGGTGTTGTCACAAGCTTGAGTTATCTGTCACAGCATGTGAGATGAATTTTTCACTTTGTATTTTTACACATCAGCTTGTGATTGTCTTCACGTTTTAACTCAAAAATGTCCTGTGATGGCTCAACTTAGTAATACTGTTTGGCTGAAGAGGAGCACAGACATGGTGCCAATCGTGATTGTGATCTCAGGTTATTACCCTATTACGTTTTAATGGAGCAGTCCAGGCTCCATTAGCATCCCTGCAGCTTTAGTTTCCCTTCTAAGTAACCTGTGCCTCAAAGATATATTGTATTTTTTGACTGATAATTAGTGTGATTAATGGTATCACTAATATATGAACATACTGAATATATGAATGTGTTTGGTGAACATTCACACTTTTAAAATAAAAAAAAAATATTTACAGCAACAGTTCACCCAAAAATGTAAATTGTCATCATTTACTCACCGTCGTGTCATTCCAAAACATTGATTCTTCCACTGCACATAAAAAAAGATATTTTGAGAAATGTCTGTTTGTTTGTTTGTTTGTCCACACAATGTAAGTCAATAGTGTCCAATGTTGATTAGTTACCAACATAGTTCGAAATACCTTTCTTTGTGTTCCTTGGAAGGAAGAAAGCTTGGAGTGAGTACATGACGACAATTTAAATTTTGGGTGCACTACCTCTTTAAAGAGAGAAAACAATGTCAGTGTGTTAACATCAAATGAATGAAATGCAATAATAATTGTGGAGCATTATTCAGCTGAATGAATTTGAGAGCAAACTAAAAACCTGTTTTGGAGAACTTCAGCTGCAGAGATCATAGATTAATGTGCAACTGTTTTTACGTTGACAAAAGTATTTTAACAATAAACATTCTCCTTTTGATAGCTTTCTTGTGTTTTGGTTAAGTTAAAATCTACATTTCTGTGTAAGCTTTGATATAGATACTTCATTAAATGCAAAATTACTAAATTCCATTTATTACCATTCATGCATACAGCAACAAACTTTAAGTTTACATTAAAAAAATAAAAAGGAATTAAAGCTTAATAAAAATATTTAAAATCTAATAAAACTGACAAAAGCACAAAATGTACACTAAAATTACAATGAAAACTAAATATATATAAATATAGAAGCTAATTCAAAATACTAATAAATATTATATTTGTATGTAAATAATACTAAAATATGAAATTAACTGCTTTTGGGGTGCTACAAGGGTAAGATTTAATCTTACACATACTAAGTGGCCCATCTAGGATATGTGAAACATCCATCTAAAACTGCACAAATTGATAAACTAGACACGAACGGTTTCCGAGTTCATTCAAAAAATGAATTATTTGCCTTTATTATGAAAAAGAGAACATAGTGTTTGAGTCATATATGCAATTGTGAGATTGTTGTTTTCAATGTATTCCGCAGGTAAATGGCCAATATCGAGAGATTGTAGATTAATGGAACAATATATTTGCATATAAATGTTGAATAAATAAAACACAAAGGGTTTCTACATGTCCCACCAAGAATCGCAGACATACTGATATTGTACAGTATGGTCGTACAATATTTATTTATATTTTTGTTAACTTGTTACACATCGCGCAAGAGTCTGCAGCCACAACTTAAATGCAAAAGAAGGTAAAAATACTCTAATCATGTATGTAACTCTACAGAGCTGTCCATTCAGATCTTACATATATATACATAGTGTATATGTACATATATTTTACTACACAGATGTAGGACTGTGAACCACCGCTGCCCAGTTGATCTCAACAGACTGGCAAAACAATCCGTGGGGACAGAAACCTACACATGCAAATATAAACAGTAAAATAATCAACAAGTAAGAATAAAGTAAGAAAAGAAAAGGACAGAAAAACAAAATGTCATTGAATTTTGACCACAGACCAGCCCTGCAGTAGGAATGCAGTGAGATAAATACACACATTATTCTTAGAAACCTGCACACAGAGGATTTAAAATCGTTGAGTGAAAATGAAATCCATCCTTTTTTGGGGTGGGGTTGGTTAAAAGCAGCCCCTGACAGATGGCAGGGGTGAAGGAGACTGACCGTTACCAAATCTCAGACCTCTCATCAGTTTTAGTTTCCGAAAAGCAAGGGAGCAGGGGGGGGCAGCAGATTTTTGAATGTTTTTGGTAGTGCGGCTACATACAGTACAACTTGGGTAACTTAAATTGTTGCCTGTTTCACACTCTCTTTTATTCTTTCTATTCTCCATATTCACTCTTTGCTCCATAACAAATGATCTATTCCCCTTTCTTTCTCCTATCGTGGGGGCTCTTGCGCCGAGATCCAGTGGCCGAGGTGAGGGGGGTCGGGGTCGAGGGGGCCTCAGCAGCAGCCTCCAGATGCAGGCTTCACCGGAGTGCTCTGGATCTTCACGTTAGACTTCTCAGCTCCTCCAGCTGTGGCTCCGGGGCCCATTCTCTTCTTGATCTCAGCAGCCATGGTCATGAAGGCCTGCTCCACATTGGTGGCGTTCTTAGCGCTAGTTTCCAAGAAAGGAATACCAAGGGAATCAGCAAATTCCTAGAGAACATCCAAGCAGTTCTTTCTGTTAGAACACTGGAAAAGTGAAAAATTGCAGTCTTATGTACACACAGGCTTTGCTCCAAAACCCAGTGAGCTGCCTATATGCAGAAATTTAAAGCACAGTGTTGTCAACCACAATTCAAACTGTTAAAAATCATTTTCATTCCCTGAAATAAGTTGAAGTACTAAATTGAGTAACACTGAAAGTATTTAAAAAAATACAACTAAAAATTTAAGATGAAAAATTAAAATATATAAAAAAACAAATATTAATAAATACTGGAATGACAAAAATAATACTAAAATAAAATTGCCACTAAGGCCATTCTATAAGACAGGCACCATCACATGCATCCTTCACAGAGAAGGCAATCCCAGAATGCTTTATAAGCTATAAAATGCCAGACAAAGTGAAACAAATGTCAATCAAAAATATAATTCATTCAGCACTGAAATGTTTCAACTAAAATGTACTTTTTTACTAAAGTGTGTATTCTGTATTTTTGTGTACTTAACAGCATTAAGTAATTAGCGCATCAACACGCTATATCTACTGAAATCAAGATTCTCCTATGCACTTTGTCACTGCCCATGTGTAACATTCCAAATCGGTCTGACAGCAAAGTAGCTCAACTAGGTTTCGAAACAGAGCCATAATAATAGTGGAATAAATGAAGTAATATGAAGCAATATTACCTTTGCCGTTGTGTAGTCCACCACTTTTTTTGTTGTTAAGTCACACTTGTTGCCAACCAATAACTTGTTAACGTTTTCACTGGCGTAGCGGTCAATCTCCTGTAGCCACTGTTTAACATTATTGAAGGACTCCTGAGGGCATGAAAAAAATGTTAAAATAAATACAGTAGAGCAGAAATTTAAAACCTTTATTTTAAGGTATTTTCACAGCTGTTTATAGTGAAATTATGACACTTGCTTAAGGTTTGGATGAGCTCACCTGATCTGTAACATCATAGACTACAATAATGCCATGCGCTCCTCTGTAGTAACTGGATGTGATTGTGCGAAACCTCTCCTGCCCTGCTGTATCCCACTGTGAGAAAGAAGGAATAATATGACATCTGAATCAAATGCAAAAATAGGCTCAGAAAAGTACTATTTCAGTATAATTTCAATAGTAGGGCTGAGTACTGACAGAGATTTCACAAATCAACTTGATTCTCTTAACTAATGCTGTAAACTATACAGGGAACCCCTAGTTAGTAAATTAAAGATTAAAATGAACAACAAACACTTTTGTGATAAAATTGACAGAAATTGACAGCTGATTATCAATAGTAACACAACGTACTGTGATTATATGATGGCAGGAGTGCTATCAAATAATGTTTAGTGAAGTTTTGTTCACACATATCGATTTAAGAATTGATATCAGTTCATCAAAATGAAAATAAATTAATTCAGCCCTGTTCAATAGTTAGCAGACGAAGGTCTCTCTCTGACATAATTTACATCAAAAGATCAACCAAATTTCTTCATAATGGGAGCACTGACATAACCCTGCTCTCTCTGGTGATGTCCCTAAACAATTAAAACGATACTATCTAAACACCAAGTGTTCACTTTTCTTCAATCACATATTTGTATATTCCATTCATTTCATCTTATTCACAAACATTCATTTCATTACAGGATAGAAAAGAACTTACGATTTGAAGTTTGATGGTCTTTCCGTCTAATTCTATAGTTCTTATTTTAAAGTCCACACCGATAGTGCTAATGTAGCTTTCTGTGTATGTGTCATCCTGAAAGAAGTAAAACAGCAGGTGAATTAGATGTTTCAATAGTCAAATCTCTCCCTACAGTGCTTTGAAGTAAAATATAAATGTGATATGTCTTTTAGTATGCAAATTTATTTTGTACACAAAGACAGCGGATTAATTAACCTCTGCAACCTCTGACCTGAAATACTAACATGTAGATGCAAGCAAAAATGTTGGCAATGCCTCCATGAGGGAAATGCAGGAAAACATATAGCCTACTTACTGCAAATCGGAGAAGAAGACAAGACTTTCCAACACCAGAGTCACCAATCAAGAGCAGCTTGAATAAATAGTCACTGTATGAAGAGAAAAGTAACAAAACATTAGACAGTTAATATTTGTCCACCAATTTTTGACAGTACAGTTGCGTGAAATACACGTTACTGTACAAAAGTTTGGGATTGGTAATACTCTTGAAAGAAGTCTCATCAAGGCTGCATTTATTTGATCAAAAATACAGTAAAAAGTAATGTGAAATAATATTACAATTTAAAAGTTTCTGATTTTATTGTTTTAAAATGTAACTTATTCCTGTGATGACAAAGCTGAATTTTCAGCAGGTAATAGTCCAGTTTTCAGCATTCATATTAGAATGACTTCTGCTGATTTGGTGAATTATCAATGTTAAGAACAGTTGCACAGCTTAATATATTTGTAGAAACCATTTTTGTCAGGATTCTATGATGAACAGAAGTTTTTACTGTCACTTTTGATCAATTTAATGCATCCTTTCTGAATAAAAGTAATAATTTCTTTAAAAAAAATAACTTTCAAACAAGTATACCTGTTATATTTATGCAGACGGTAGGCCCTACATCTCAAAACACCTAAGCCTGAACCCAGTTGTTGCTTTATTTCACTGTATATTACACATTGTTTATTTTCTAGACATACATTAGGAATGAGGTCATTAAAATCCCCCTGCAACATGTGAAATAGGTCAGACCCTTGCTTTCCAGCACTGTAAGACCACTGTCTGATGTAACTCAGTTAAACATGGGGTAAATCAGTCACTGGTCCACTTTTGCATGCAGAAAATAAAATGTTTGTTTAACAGAAACAATGTGCTTGAGGACCTCTGAGGTAAGGAAACCTGAGTAAGCTGATTAAGCATTCCACAGAGAGGGAATTCTGCCCGTTGTGCTAAATCCTCTGTCCCTATTCAACATGCCCTAGTAAGAAAAGATCACAGGAAGGAAATTCAGTGGATCGGCCTGGTCAAGACCAGCTCATCGACTCAGCAGAACGGTCTGTTTTCATCTCCATCCAGCCCACTAAACTGAATTCAAGTCATGCTCTCCTTATTAGGTTGACTGCAACAAACACTCCTGTGTAGAGACCTGCTACACAAAAAAACTGCATGTACAGACCCTCTGTTTATACACTGATTTCTGATTTCTATCAAATAGAATAAGTAGGTGTGGTATAAGTATGGTCTTAAAATATGTCTTGTTTAAACATGCAGATCTGAAACTCTGCATTATATCCTACACGGATGTTAAAAACTTGTGTCATGAATTCTGACTTGCTATCTTTTTTTAATCACTATTCATATTCTTTCAGGAAAGCACAGGAAGCGGTTTAGTATTGAATCTTTGATACAAATCATGTGAAGAACCGAAAGAGAAACTGCTAATGACTATTAACCACTAAACAGCTATCATTGTAATAGTGCCTTAACTACGAAAAAACACACTTCACCCTTATTCTGACCACGTAAAATACAAGCAACAGCTGATACGAAGTCCATTAAGTAACCGAGTTACTTAACACTCAGGCTAGTGATAGTTGTAATGAAGCGTATAGCTTGTCGTTTGGCATGTGACCTACACATGACTACCACACAACAGAGGAAGGGATGGGCACTTCAGTTCCTTGAGACATACTTGACATCTGTACATTCAGATATTTAGACAGGAGTGTAGAAACCTCACAATTCAGTGCCAATGAACACAAGAAACATGGCATCAAATATCTTGTAAGATTATGTAAATTAATACTGATAAGGAAATAAAAGACAGCACAAATCAGCCTGGTGCTGTGGAAGTGTGGCTATGCTGCATGCAATCTTGCTAAACCATCTTTTACTACTAAGAACCAGATGAAAAACATAAATAAAAAACAACACACGATTATAAATTTTAAGTTTTACTTTAGTGCCAAAGTGTACAGTAATCATATACCTGTGATTAAAAATTTTGTGTTAAACAAGGCACGTGACTATACTTCTGTGTGCAGCAAACCCAGGTGATAAAACACATGAACAAAAGATCACAAATTACTTTCTAAACGTTAAAAGCTGTTTTAACACATAAATAAACGCGAATGACTGTGATTACTCGCTAGTAATTTACAAGCCCACCTTCCTGATACTGACATCCTTTTTTTATTTTAAATAGCTACTTAAACCGCAACCCTGTTTCTGAACAAATTAAGGGGTCAGCAACAGGTTACTAAACATGTTAACGATACTTAATCAGCTATTTATCTACTTCACCAGCTCGTCAAGCTGTTTAAAAAGTGAAAAGCGATCTGAAGACGTTAGCTTACATCAGCTAGCTTCTAATTAATTTCTGATGAAGCCTGGCAGATAACATGTGTTTTAATGGCTTGAGATGAAAATATTACAATATTAGAGGTGTTAAAGTTGTGGTGTGACTAACTAATGAGCTCTACTTGTCATAAATTTAATGCGGATGGATATTTAACCCGGCTGAGCTCCGCTATACAACAACAGCCGCTTAATCACAAAAAACACCACTTTAGAGAAAGCTATGTGTTAAAAATGCTGGTCTTGAAAATCACGGTGCTTTCCGGCTTTGACTACGTGAAGTAGATCAAATAAAAAGATACTGGTTGCTGGTAGATTGAACACACAGCTAGTCATCATTGCTGCTGCCTGTCAAAAGTAGCTACAGGTAAATTATGAGCTTAGTAACGACAAAGAAGCCGTCTAATAACTCAACCACTTACTATTCTGGATTCATCGTGGACTGGACACTGTGAAAACCGTTTGTCTTCTAACAAAACAACTCCGCGGCTTGAAGGTAGACTAGAAACAATAACCTTTCTCCCGATTAAAAAGTAACTAGCTGGCTAGCTACTGCCGCAAAGGCTAGTCGGTTGAAACCCAAAATGGCTGACTCTTCAACCAGGAAATAGGAACTCCTTAAACAGATTGCGTAGGCAATGTCGTCATCATGACCTGTGCGGATGTTGTAGTTTAATACAGAGATCATCTGGCCTGCGCGTATGGAAAATGTCTGTAGAAAGAACTACAATACCCACATCTATTTATTAAACGTTCACGATGAGTTCATAGTGAATTGACTCGTTCACGCTGAGGACTGCCGCAATCCTGCCCCCTATCATGAGGGGTAAAATATTACGTCATTTGTGAAACGTGGCATTGGCTAATGTGAGTGTGAGTCACTCATCAATACCTGTCAAAAAAAGAAGACCGTAACCCACAAGATAATTTTTTATTGATTATAAGAATACTGAACAAAGTGGTTTTTCATACAAAGAATTGAAAGGTTAAACACAAATGTTAAAAGTAATGACGTTTTATGACCAACCACATGCTTAATGACTAGAAATTAAACATTTATGGATTTATGTTGGTTAATGATTAGCTCCTCCACTGAACTCAACCCTTGGTTCCAGAACATGTAAGGAAACTCCACTGAAGATGCAGCGCCAACCTCTCCCTGTGAGAAGACCATATTTAAATTAGGCTGATAGAAACTTGAATCAACTGCAATTAAGGGTATGAGCTGCTAAAAATGACATTTTTATCTAAAGAAATGATAAAGAACCTCTACAAATGTGTAACTTCAAACAGCATACAAGCAATATTTATTATACTGACGTCAGGAAATACATTGGACCATATAAAAGGTGTTTACCTTCATATTCAAAGAAATAAGCCCAATTTCAAAGCATTTATCACCACCTATTCTCCTCCGTATGTCAGCAAGCACAGCATGACAGGCTTCATTAGGAGATAAGCCCTTGATATAGCAGACAAAAGCTGAGAGAAATGTGAGCCGGATCTAATTTACTACAGCACAAACATTTTTCTAATGGTTTAATGAGATTTTCATTGACCACCTTCACTTTACACCACCTCTATTGTCAAAAACACAACCATCAGGATACTCAGATCCTCATAGAATTTAACATGAAATAATACTGTGTACAAAATCTTTTTAACTAATGCAAATTACACCTTCACATTGGACATTATCGTATGCATCACTACTGAAATAAATAATGCACAACTGAATATTTATCCAAGGTGATATTTTAATCTACACCAAAACAGAATTACTTGTCTCATCAGCTGCACAACATGAAAGCTTGGGCAGTAGCACATGATTTTGTCTCCATCACCTGTAGCTGTGGACAGAAGGAATATATAGATATATTCTTCAAGTGTAAAGTGTTAAGTCTCCAAAGGATTTATATACTGCATGACATGTTTAATAGAGCAGTGTGATATTTACTGAGCAAAGAAACAATGCAGCTGTACAAGAACAAGCTCAGATGCAATGTAAAAAAAAAAAAAAAAATTAAATTACCTGCTGCTGCACCCACCTGAAAATACAGAGAACAAGGTTGTAAAAACACCTGTCGCACTTGTACAAATTAATATAATTTAATAATAAAGAAATAGGCTTGTTGAATGTTAAGTTGAATGATAAAAGCCCTGCACAACTTACTGTATGGTCAGCATATAGACCACAGCCTGGAAGTGGAGAATCTCCCACCCGCCCTGGTGATTTGAAGGGAGCTCCTGATGTGGAAACTCCTGCACAATATGTGCACATTTAGGCACAAAACAAATGTGCGTCGTAAAATAACAGAATTTGTACATAAAAACTTGGCAAATGTCAAATCTGTATAATTAGACTCATATCAATATTGTATCATGGTTGAATTGTGAAATATGAACATGTACTACATCAGAACAATATTTTTTTAGAAATAAAGATTATTTCCGAGAAAACAACAGGAAATGTAAACATTTTCAACCTTACCTACTGTTATGTTACCACTTAGATCTAGAGCTATAAGACCTGAGAAAGTAAACAAAAATGAAGCTGCAATCTGTGTGAAATAAACTACTATAAAGCTGTCAAAAAATGCATATTATAAACCCAACTTGTGAGAGCAATGTTACATTTTTTATTCTTAATAATATAAATGATCCTACTGTAATTAGTCACTAATGATTTATTCATTGATTTTTTGCAATGTATATTTGTATTCGGAATATTGAAACAACATAGATTATGTGCTAAATGTCACAGTTACATTTTATTACATTAGGCCATACTTGGCTCAAAAATATAGGCAGATGTTTTCCCTGCCAAATTCACACCCACCACAACCTAGTTGAGTCATCTTAACTTAAAAAATGGGTTTGGCTTCAGATATGATTCACTGATCGAGAAAGCTTCCACATTATATTAATCTCTTACCTATTGTATCATGCCCACCTCTAACAGGTTTATTTTTTTCAAGGAATTCCTTTTGGAATATATAAAAACACAGAAAAATGTCATTTAACTCAATTAACACATATCTGTTCTGTCTAGGGATTGAAATAACAATGTGGAAAAAACATCAGTTGCAAGTATAATAGACCGTGTGTGTGTGTGTGTGTGTGTGTCCGGTAAGCAGTAGCTGAATGGTCAGAAATCATGTTGGAATTGGGTTCAGATGTAAAACCCAGTTCCTGAGCAAATGCTTCTGCTCCATCTCCAACAAGCAAGCTGTGAGGACTCTTCTCCATTACTTTGCGAGCTACCCGACATGGCTGTGCAATTCTAGCAATGAAAACACAAGTATACAAGATGGTTCCGGGCCAGGAGTTATGGAAAAAAAAAGTGATGACAAATGAATGCATTGTACCCTGGAGACATTTTGTTACATGTAAGAGATTCCACTGGATAAAATAATCAAGGCTTCTTTTTTTTTTTTTTACCCTCGAAGTGCAGCCACTGCCCCAAATCTCCCTGGCACACCTTCCATAATTGCAGCATCACATTCAACCACTCCCTTGAAATTTGGATATCCTCCTCTGCCAACAATGTGCCGTCCCGTGTCTACATCATCTTCAACCTCTAAGAAAATATTCTCTTTATTATTAATCAGAAAAAACATAGATGCACTGTTGTTGTTTATAAAATAAAGTACCATAATAAAGAAAACTATTTGTATGACACATTTAATGAATACATTTCAACATGTCCAGTATACCTCTTAATTAAACAAAGTCTGCTTACATTAACAAACATAGTCTTGGGATTGACATGAGAAAAAGGGAACGCATTCTTTAATGATAATTACTGAAAAGGTAGTAAGAAAAGTGAGTATTTTGTTTCATAAACCACGTAAAATCCAATTGTTTAATGTCCAACCAGATGACTCATTTATTAACAGTAACGTTACCTGCATTTTTCAAACACCTTTAAATAATAAAATTTCACGCAGCTGATTGATGAAGAGTACAAACAGATGTCTATTTATATGTAAGTTACCTGCCACTGCTGTTTCTACAACATCTGTAGCATTTTGTCCAGCTAGCAGCAAACATCTCATTCTCTCCACTGCAGGAAGAGAGAAAGACCATGTCCCCACAGCTGCCATTTGACATTAATGCATTAAAACACATGTATTTATGTACGGGAAGCATTCATTTCCCTCTTTTGTCAAAGTTCTTCTTCTTCTTCTTTTTAATGTTTAACGGCGGTTGGCATCCAGCGTTATTGGTGCATTACCGCCACCCTCTGATCCGGAGTGTGGTTTTGTAAAAGTTAAAGAGTAAGCCCGAAGAAAAAAAAAAAAAAAAAAAAAAAAAAAAGAGTAAGCCCGAAGATAAAACACAATTTCAAAATAAAAGTCGAGACGTTCATTGAAAGTGACAAGATTTTTAATTGACATGGGAGAGAGACAAAATAAACATAATAATATAGAATTTTTAATATTACTGTGGAAGTTGCATATACATAAAAGTAGTCTGGCTTCTCATACATGATTATTAAACAATACTACAATGTTTTGAATACGTGTATAAGTAAAAAGCAAAATTGTAATATTAGTGATTTCCTAATTTCCACTTCTATTTTTCCACTTCAGTATTGATTTGTTTTGTTTTTTTGGTGCTGTTTAAATTAATATCCATGAATATAAAATAGTGCAAACTTGAGCGAACCCATGATGCACCGGAAGCGCATTATTAAAGTCAGCGGAAGTTGTTGTGAAATCTCATGTTTTGCGCGCTCCCTGTGCGTCTGGAACTACTCCGCACGAACTCATTGCCACCTTGAGGGATTGTGCAAATTCACGGTTTGTTTGGACGTTTTTTCATATACAATCCACTACACTCTTTCTGCAGAGAGAGCTGTTATATTTGTAGCATGAACTGTTTGTAACGAACAGATTAGCTCCACAAACTAGCCACGTTAGCCACGCTGGGCTTCATTCTGCGCCGTAGGCATTACATTTTTCCTGTTCTAATCACTGCTGCGTGATTAATTGTCAGCGTTCTGCTGAATGTGAATTATGTTATGTTAAACGGCGTTGCTGATGTGCTATAACATTGATATGAATTTCCGTACAGCCACACTGCAAATAGCATCAATGGTGTGTACATTATTTACACGTTTTATGTTCAGTAGATTAATTTTATATTTACATTCCTTGTGAACTTAGAGTAATGACACTGTACAGACTTCATTTTACAACCGAACCATTCAGTTATGTTCCTTCTTTTAGATATACACAGATCTATTTATGTCTACAACGCATTCAGGTTTCTCAGAAGACGTAGTGCTACGCTGTTGTGTGAAAGTATATTTGTTAGATTGTTTTTTTTTTTTTTTTTTTTTTTTTTTTTTGTTCTTTTTCACCACAGGTCTTTTGGAGCTATTGGAATCTTCAAGCTAGTCCTGAAATCACTACTTAGTTGTTTTGCTTCATAACCTGTCAATATGGAGCAGAACAACAGCCTACCTCCTTTCCCTCAAGGGCTAGCATCTCCGCAGGTGAGTAATGCAGTGCTGAGCAAGCATAAATACACTGGAACACACTACACTACTTTTAAGGTCTGCACAGATTTTAAAATATTAGTCATCATACACTTGCTGGGAATTGCAGAGAAAAACTGGGCATCATAACATTACCCCAGGGGTTTTCAAATGTAACCTAAATATTAATGTCCTGGAGGTGCAAGGGACCCCTGTCATCTGAATAGTTTTTGTATAAAGTACTGCTTTATACTATGAAAAATTCATATCGTTAATATGTCTGTAGTATTATTTGCAAAATATTTAGCTTTCATTAGCATTTTTTCAAAAAAAAAAAAAAAAAAGTGCCCATAATAAACTGATTTTCTGTGAAATCTGCAAACTCAGATCTGCAGACTAGCTCTAACTCTTCCACACTGTAAATCTGTGCAGAAGACATGTAGTATATTCCAGTCTTTACATAATACAGATATTTTAATCAAAACACTTTTAGTGCATCAGAACATAAAGTTAACTGTCCCCTCGCATCTATTCAAAGGGAGCCATGACACCTGGCCTGCCCATTTTCAGTCCCATGATGCCATATGGCACGGGTCTTACACCACAGCCAGTGCAGAACACCAACAGCTTGTCCCTCCTGGAGGAGCAGCAGCGACAGCAACAGCAGCAGCAACAGCAACAACAGGCAGCCTCACAACAGCAGGGTGGGATGGTGGGAGGTTCAGGCCAGACACCACAGCTCTACCACTCACAGGTCTCCACCACAACGGCACTGCCAGGCAACACACCACTTTATACCACACCTCTCACCCCTATGACCCCCATCACTCCTGCCACACCAGCCTCAGAGAGCTCTGGCATCGTCCCCCAGTTACAGTGAGTTCTTTAGCTGTCATCACTACACAATCCTGTTAAAAACATTGATTGATTTCCAGATGGAGAAAAAAAAAGATTTTTCTTTTGAGCTGTTAAATATATCTGAGATGATCATATCATGAGTGTCCTTTATCTACGGTCTATAATTTCTATGTATTATATGCAGGAAAAAAAAGTATATTCAATTTTATTTCTAAGGAATATTGTGTCTACTGTAAACTTGGGGTGCAAACTTGACTTGAAGACGATAGCACTTCGAGCCAGAAATGCTGAATATAATCCAAAGGTAAGAGTACTTTTAATTGGTTAAAAAAAAAGCATAGACTGTTTCCTTTTGGAGTTTGTGACCTTTTGCAAAGATTACAGTTCAAGTAGATCACATGTAGATATTTTCTGAACAATAACATTTATGCAATGTCTTTTTTGGCAAAAACATCCATTTTGATTTAACACAAATATCCATCAATAACACTTTTTCAGCGTTTTGCTGCCGTCATCATGAGAATACGAGAACCCAGAACAACAGCGCTCATCTTCAGCTCAGGGAAGATGGTGTGCACA
Organism: Tor tambroides; assembly: GCA_021397915.2. Classification (NCBI taxonomy): domain Eukaryota; kingdom Metazoa; phylum Chordata; class Actinopteri; order Cypriniformes; family Cyprinidae; genus Tor; species Tor tambroides. Next base: position 132,630 of record JAFVLL020012481.1, on the reverse strand, counting down.
GGAGCAAAAAGGTACGAATGCTGTTTGCGGACTTGCTGTCATTTTCTTTCTCACACAAACTTGTAGAACAAACAGCAGTGTGTGAGTTTGCTTCTTTTTTTTTTTTGTGCACTCACTTCTGCAGTGAGGAGCAGTCCCGATTGGCAGCCAGAAAATATGCCAGAGTTGTGCAGAAGTTGGGTTTTCCTGCCAAATTCTTAGACTTCAAAATTCAGAACATGGTGGGCAGCTGCGACGTCAAGTTTCCCATCCGATTAGAGGGCCTGGTGCTTACACACCAGCAGTTTAGCAGGTTTGTTTTATTTATGATTTATTGATTTTTTTTATATCACATATATCAAACTAAATTGGATACTTTTATTGTGCCTTATTTGTTAAGAATAAATTTACATTTTCTGCATTATTGCTCTTTGTACCACTTAGGTTGCTTATTGATTGAGGGTTTATTTTTAGGGTTGGGTATCGTTTGGTTTTTTTCGATACCGGTGCCAAATCGATACTTTTAAAACGGTGCCGGTGCCTGAACTGATACTTGTTTTATTTATATATATATATATATATATATAATATATCACATACTGTATATGGAACTCATGAAGCTCCAGGAAATCCCCAATATGGACAAAGGCATTGCTGTAACTGAGTAAACAGAAGATATAAACGTTTTGAATGATAAAACAAATACATTAAACACTCAACTATGATAATATATAGTTTGTCTGTGTTATTCAAGCCATCTCTGGTATTTTCATAATAAAGTATATTTATAATCCATTGCTAATCAATGCATTAGTAGCCTATGGAACATATTTTCTGCCTCATTCTGTGACAAGAAGCTATCAGATCAAAAAAGGAAGCATTTAACTGGTGTTGTGGACTAAAAAGGTTATAATGTTCTCTTTTGTTGGACAACAGGTTTAAAAACGTGAATACAAGAGAATTTTAGCTTTAAGCATTTTAATTAAAGCTAGGGCTGGGCGGAGTTTGTACGATATATCGATATATTTTTTATAAGCGATACGGTATGAAGCAATACCGTTAATATTGATATACAGTAGTTTGATACGAGCACATCTGATAAAATATCTAGGGAGGACACAGACTGAACTGCTGCGGAGAAAGTACATAATAAAATTTGTTCTAAACATGTGACAAGCTTTATATGAAGGGCATTAAAAAAACTCGTAAGATATAGTAGCCTATAGTTTATAGTTTCAGTTTAAAGCGGCTCGCGCTCTCCCTGTCAGATGCTCTGACAGAAAGGCTGCGTGTGCAGCTGACAGAGACGCTTCTCGCGCTGTTTAATGTGTTTGCTGTTTTCCGTAATGCATAACTTACATTTCACAGGTATATTCTCCATCTGTAAATGTTAGAAAGCCATGGAAATATTACCATTTTGCTGTCAGAAGTGCGTGAGCTTTTGCTTTGCGATTCTCCGCTAAACTTCACAGACTTCATTTACAACGAGCGCCGCCGCGCGCATGCGCGCCAAACAGACGGAGCGCAATGAAGGAGCGCAATAACTCTGACTAAAATATACATTTTCTCAGTCGGGAAATTATTTTTCACGTGTGGTGATGATGCTGCTTACGTTCGTTTCGGAGAATAAAAGGACAAATATTTTAATTGATCGCTCAGCCATGGCACCGCAATGAGGCACCGAAATCTGCGTTTCGGTACCCAACCCTATTTATTTTACTGTTATACTAATGTATTTGCAATCTCCTGATCTTTTATTCAAGTGTGAGCAACATTCTGAATGTGAGATGGAAAAACTGCAACACTAATACGCTGCTGATGCTTTTTTTTTTATTTTTTATTTTTTCTTCCCCAGCTATGAACCTGAGTTATTTCCAGGATTAATCTACAGAATGATCAAACCCAGAATCGTCCTTTTAATATTCGTTTCAGGAAAAGTTGTACTTACAGGTAAGGTTATTGTTGTATTTAAAATGCTAAAATGGTACCATGCAATGCTAGTATGATATTGTGAGTGATACTGAAGTTGCATAATGAAAATTCCTTTATTTCCAGGTGCAAAGGTTAGAGCAGAAATTTATGAAGCATTTGAGAATATATACCCCATCCTGAAAGGATTCAGGAAGACTACGTAATCTTGTTCTGTTATCGCTGATGAATTACTTCATGAGCCCACTGGTATGTCTGGGGTGACCTACGCAGTTTTATTTACTTTTGTAAGCCTGTAAATATGAAGGACACATTTTCTTCACTCAAAGTGAACAGATTTGAGGGTTAAAAATGCTTTTATTTTTCCTTTTTAAATGTTTTTCACCTGCCATTTGGTTTTCAAAATACTGTTTTATCTATGTCCGAACATTTTAATGTTATGAATTCTTTTATGGTTTTATGATGTTAAAATGTTCATTTCATACTTTTACACATTCCCTCTATTAGCAGGTTTTATGTGTTATTGCATTACTGATTGTTTGTCAGTGAGAGGAATCTGTCTGCAGCAAGCAATGCACATGTTGATCAGTGCAAGGGAACTCTTTTGTTTGGAGGAGTGCATTTAGGTTATTTTCCAACAAAGCTTTGCAAACAAGTTTGCGGATCGTTCAGTTGTCGAAGTCATCATGTGGATTTGGCCTTTTAGGTTACAGTTTTCAAATGAGATTGGTTGACAGATCTAACAATTAAAATTGCCATTTAATTGTATGATGTACTGTAGGTCTCCCAGTAGCCCCATGTAAAGCACTGACATCTTAATTTAATCCTTTCGTCTATGTAACTAATTTACTTTGCTACATTGAATGCAAATAAATGTTTGCCAACTTCAGTCTATCACTGCATTGTAAAGTATTACCTCCACATATGTTGTCTGGATGTTGTTGTTTTTTGTTTTGTTTTGTTTTTTTAAATATTAATGAGATTACTGAAATAAGATATGTAATGTAGTGTTATAACAGTGTTTACAACAGAAAGGACTTTAAGTGAGGAGATTTGGTATTAGTGTGGGAGATTATTTTGGATTTCATACCAGAACTACACTAAATAAACCATAAATAATTATATTAACAAGAAGGCAGGAAATGGTGTTAAAATGTTCCTTTAGAAATTACAGGCTTTATTTAAAACCAACTTGTCAAAGTTTATACATTACCATTCAATCTAGGGTGTTAAGATTTTTTTAGTTTTGAAACCAGTATCTCAAGGCTGCATTTATTTAATCAAATACAGTAATTCTGTGAAATTACTGAAAAAACAACTGTTTTCAAATTCAGTATATTTTAAAATGTAACTTATTCCTATGATGGCAACACTGAATTTTCAGCAGCCATTACTCCAGTCTTCAATGTCACATGATCCTTCAGAAATCTAATATGTTGATTTGCTCCTCAAGAAAATGATCAATGTTGAAAATGGCTGTGCTGCTTAATATTTTTGTGGAAACCATGATGCATTCAAGTAGATTTGATTCTTAAATGAGGAAAAAGTTTAAAAGCACAGCATTTACTTGAAATTTTCACAACAGTGTAAATGTCTTTACTGTCAATTTGGTAATTTAATGTAATCTAAAAAATAGATATTACTGAATATGTGTCTAAATTGCCAAAATGTTTGGTAATACTTCTGGTTGAAGACCTCTTAATTTGATTTAGGGAAAGAAATGGTGTATGTGAGTGCCTTAACAGAACCAATGCCTTTATCATTCACATTTCTTTAATATTATAAATGTGTTTTTTGGTGCATAATAGTCTAAATTATAGTTCATTTGACTTGACTAATTCTACACTGCTTGATCTCCTGAAAAGTCTTGTTTCCAGATGAACTCAGCAGAATATTTGGTGCTTTGGTCACAGCTGTCAGCACAGGTGTAGATGGCCACTGTCCCCCAGTCTATGCTGGCATCTGTCCTATCCACTTTGAGGTGATTAAGTAACTGAGGCATGATCTGAAACAGACAGTGACACTTTAAACAGTGCAATGCATTCATCTAATGTCATTTATGACTAACTTTGGGGTCGGTAAGATTTTTAAAGTCTTATTCTTACCAAGGCTTAATTTATTTAATCAAAAATACAGTAAAAACCTGTAATATTGTGAAATATTACAATTTAAAAATGGTTTCCAATTTTAATATTTTAAAATGTATTTTATTCATGTGATTGCAAAGCTGAATTTTCAGCAGTCATTACTCCAGTTTTCAGCGTCACATGATCCTTCAGAAATCATTCTAATATTTTGATTTGCTGCTCAATAAACATTATTATAAATGTTGAAAACAGTTATACAGCCCAGTGCGTATGTGTGTTTTCAAGAAATCTTTTGTAACATTGTCTTTTGGTCAATTCAATGCATCCTTGTTTTTTCCAAACAAATCTTACTGACCCCAAACATTTGAACAGTAGTGTATGCATGACTGTGTGCTCTTCATATTTAACATATACTTTATATTACCTGAAATTCAAACAGACGTTTTGCACCACATGGACATTCTGGAACATCCTCCTCACGTGGCACATGTTCAGCTGACACCCAAAGAGGAGATCCTCCTTTGCAATACCGCAAAACCTTAAAAATCCATATACAATCAGCTGTTGAACCGCACAACACACAAAAGCCATGGGCAGCATTTACGCTTCAGGTCATGACTTTGTAACTAACCTGTTGAAGTTCATTAGCAATCCGCTTCTTGAACTTCTGAAACACTTTAGAGTCCTGTGTTTCATGAAGGGCCATACTTTCTAGGTCACTGTCTTCCAAACCTGAGAGGGTAAATAAACACACCGAATTACTAATTCTTGACAAGACATGGAAAAATAAAGCTACCAAATCTGATCTGAAAGCTATACCATTATTTAAGCATGCCATGCTCTCCTTATCCAGACTGTGGGCTTCATGGAGTTCCCCATCTTTAGCTGGTAGCTCTTCCAGGTCTGTAACGAGCTCCCACTCAGGAAACAGAAATGAATTGAGTTCCTCTGAGCTTTGGGAAGCTGTGAATTCAGATATGAAGACAACATAGCTAACATTTTATCTTGACTGAAATAATGCATAAATTGTCCTAAATCTGAACTCACTTACCTTCCTTTGAACATTCTTTCTTGTGCCTGTGTTTCCAGTCTATGGTCTGATGCTCTTTACAGCAGTATGTGACAGAGTGACATCGAGAGCAGGCTTTCTGTCCCAGACAACCACACAGCCTGCACAGTTTGAGCCCAGAGCCCAGAACCTGATGATTATTCACTAGGTGCTCTGGCTTCTCATCAGGAGGAGGATCAAAGGGGTAAAAATCGTTTTTCCTTGGCAGCTGGCATCTAAACACTGGGAATGGGGGATAGTACAGAATACTGTGACTTTATGCCTATGTTATAGAGAAGTTTGTATTATGAGCCACGATTAAAACTTGTCTGACTTTATTCTGTGGAACATAAAAAGTAGATCTTCTGAAGAATGTTGGTAACAAAACAGTTTAGGTTCCTATTGACTTCCATTGTACTTTTGTCCATACAATGGAACAGAAACTGTTTGGTTACCAACATTCTTCAAAATATCTATTTTCATGTTTCACAGAAGAAAGTCATTGGGGTTTAGAACGTCATGAGGGTATAAGTTTAAAAAAAATTAAGATAAAATTGTGTGTGTGTGTGTGTATATATATATGTATATATGTATATGTGCTCAACATGTTATGACAGTGTATGAATTACCTTTAAAACACTTGTCATTTCGAGTATAGCAGGCTGGGGTCTTGCAGCAGAACACAAACAGTGTTCTGTGAAAACATCGATCGTATTCCGTTCTTGGTGCGTAGACCTGCAGAAGAAACGCTGTTGGAAGTTTACAGTTCTCACACTGCAACTCAGACGCAGTTGGCAAATCCACTTGGCTCAACCACGCAGGTCTCCCTCCGACTTTACTTGGAAACTGGTTACTAAGAAGCTGCCATGATTCTGCCTCCTCTAAGAAGCCCAACAGGACTTCACGGTTTGTTTTAGATTCTTTCACTGTATTTGCAGCCATCCGTCAAACTCTCATGGGTTTCGGAATCATGCGCGTGTGGCTGTTCATCTGAAACTGAGGCTCGGGTGAAACAAGATCTGCGACTAACGTTCCACACAAAAATAAGGACCCAGCAATAAACACACATCATGTAAAAAAAAATCACTAATATGATATAAATTATTAATAGTTAATATTAATATTCACTATTAGAGTTAAAAACATTGTTATAGTATATAGAACTATTTGTTCTTTGTTCTTAGCATTTGTCCAATAGATGGCGTAGCTGTGTTACAGTTCAATTGACCGTTCGCAAAACCCGCCCACCCTTAGTTACTGTTGCCATGACCGACAAACAATGCCGCTCTCACACTACAAATCATGTTCTCACGCAGTGAAAAATACATCGCAGACCAAAGAGGAAACTGACAACACACCGACAGAGCAGGTTACTTCTGATATGAAACAAGGTCTCAGGACCCTCAGCTTTTAAATTGTCATTTTTAAAGAAATTAAAACATTAAACACCATTTTGTGGCTCTTCAATGTGTCGTGACAGATCGCTGTATTGCCTCAGTTCAAACACGTGAACCGATCGTCTTTTCATATTTACTTAAAGCACTAAATGAACATGAATAAACATCAGAAAGTGTTTTATTTCAACCGCGGAACACACCATTTTTCAAGTTTAAGTCCACCGAAGTTAATCTGCTCTTCTGTCTGATTTGTGGTTAAGGCTAGAAGGGATACAGCTGCGGCTACTGGGCATGCGTATTTACATATTTTCCGAGCCAACAATATCACGTGAAGCCTATGAAAATGGTTTTTAAAAAAGTACATAGCGCCATAGTTTCATCACTTAAGAGTGTCGCAGTGACCCTCTTTTTGCAGTAAAGGATCTGTCATAGTTTAATGAGTGGGAAGATGACATGAAGCGAAGCGGTTAACCTGCATTGAAAACAGATTAGCGCACATGTGCATATACAGCTCCCGATCGGGGCGAAGTTTATGGGATTTTGTCCACAAAATGATAAGAGCACACGTTTTAACATTTCATTTAATTATTTAACACTCAGTGTTTAACTTAAGCGCTGCAAGCAGCCATGCAGCGCCGGACATGACAGATTTTCTGGTACTCAAAACAAGTACTTTAAAGGAAAACCTTAGCTTATTGCCGTTACCGTGGCAGCCAACAACAGCACAGCTTAACCCTCCGCACATTTTTTATATTTAGTTATATTGAAAAAGTTTCAATTCAGTCGATCTTTTTTTACCCCGTTTTAACATGTATTTCTATGGAGACAGTCCGTATCTGTCGGGCAAGATGGCGGATAGCAGCGGCGGCACATAATATCCGCGTTCTGATTGGTCAGATCGCCTGTCAATCAAGCTCTTTGCGAACGGTCTCCTTTGGTCCCTTTAAGAGACGATAAAATATTTTGTGTGTCTCTGTGTGTGTTACATATACAGTACATCATATACAGTATAAATACAGAGGAGAAGGTCACGATATTTTATATTGACAAAGTAGCAAATACGTTACTTAACTAGGCTACTTGAAGAATTTGTTGAGTTATAGTTAATAGTTAATAAAACAATATTTACATTTAGTGTTTAAGGACACAAATGTTTATGCACTTTAACCATTTTGAATTTCAAGGACAAATAAAAATGCTGACGCGTGTATTCGCGCCAGTTCAGTTGAGTTTATCAGTAATGACAACAGGTCTGCTGAACTTCAGTTCACGGATGAATGCAGTTCACACTGGATGATGTCATGGGCTCTGTCTCAAATCTTAGTCAGCAGCCCACCTTGTGTACTACGGCCAAAAAAGCTGTGCGCGCCTCAAAATACTATCTAATGGGCGGCGGACTATGGGATCAGATTCCATAGCGGAGTAGGCATTGAGACACAGCCACAGTGTTGGGAGTAAAGTGCTCACTCAGATCAGTTTTAGAGAGGGCGGAGGAGGGCTCGCCTCATGAGGGCATAATGTCAGTGTACGTGTGGGCTTCGTATTTATTTTTTGCTTCAGAGTTGCTTTGTTTTATATCCTGATAAAGCAAACACTTCTTGATTTGAAATGTAGCTTTTAGAGGACTTTTTTCCCTTAGAGATTAAATGGACACAGCGGTGAAATCGGAGACTGGTGCTCCGCTCTCTCATCCACGAGAGAGATGAATCGCTGAAACTGGCGTTAAAACTCCTGGACGGTCCGTGTTTTCAGCGATGCCTCCGCAGGGAGGTGGAGAATATAAGCCTGTTCCAGGTACGGTTGTGCCGCCGGTACCCCCGAGGAGATTCAGGAGCAGAGATTTGTCATCCGCGGTGAAGAGCCGCTTCGGGGCGGCAGCGGAGCGCAGGGTGAAGTGCGTGCTGGTTGGTGATGGTGCAGTGGGTAAAACTAGTCTCATTGTGAGCTATACCACCAATGGATATCCCACCGAGTATGTTCCAACAGCGTTTGACAATTTTGCAGGTAACCATCACTCCAGCTTAATTAAAACTAAATTGTAATAAATTAGGAAATAACATATTTAAAAAAACTTAAACGTATTTAAAATTAAACCATAAAACTACATTGTAATAAAATAAATTAAAAAGAAATAATATATATTTTAAAAACATAAAACTACCTGTTTTCTACCTGTTGTAAAGTCCAGTTTAAGCTGGTGCTGATGCGTTTTGGATAATGGCTAATTGTTCTTAACTGGTCATTAGCAGGTTCAAACTGCTGGTAGACCATCTTAGACCAGCTACCAGCTGAGCATACCAATACTGCAATACTGATTAGGTGGTCAAGCTGGGTTTTGAAATTAATAACCAGCTTGCACCAGCTAATGACAAGCTTAAACCAACTAAAAACCACTTCAAAACGCACACAAATATGAGTTAAGTTAGATTTTATATATATATATATATAATATGA
>JAFVLL020012481.1:44556-123643 GCA_021397915.2 Tor tambroides | reverse complement strand
AGAATGAACCAGTCATTACAGTTTGCCAGTGACCTAATTTAATTCATCACATGACCACGTGATTGTTTACTGTTGCTTTTGTGATGAATTTTTGTAAAGCCAGTAAGTTCACTAACCCATTTCAGTCTCATTTGTCACAGTCCATGTGTCTTAATAATGTGCACTGCAAAAGGGATAAAATGTCAAATTGATTCTCTTCTCCTCTGCAGCGGTTGTAGCTGTGGATGGCAAGCCTGTGAAACTTCAGCTTTGTGACACAGCCGGTCAGGTCAGTCCAATAAGCCCACTCAGCACCACCAGACCCAAACAAACCACCTCACACAAACACATTCAAGGCAGTGCAAGTTCATCATGTCACTGTATAAGGATGACATATTATTTGTACAAACACAATGCTGGTCGAAGCCCTCGTCTCTTAATTGTAAACAGACCTGTGAGTCATGTCCTAATTAGTCATATGGTTGCTTGTCTACAAGATAAGAGAAAGTGGTTCAGTGTTGTTTTGCTTACTCATGATAAGGATTTCTGGTAAAGTTCAGCTGAAGTTTGCAGTCCAGGCATCATAAGGAAGTGTATGCTTCATCCTATGAGAGCACGCTATTATAGGTCAGTCAGTGTTTCTTCCTTTGTGGGAGGGGAGAAACCAGCTCTAGGGGATCACAAATGGGAAGCAGTCTAATTGTGATGAATTGGGCTTGATCCGAGGGAAAGGGAGACCTACTTTCAGCTGGGGTACAGCTGGGGTTAGTCACTGGAAATGTGAGATCATTGTGTTTTCGATGAGTTTAGCAAGCTAGGGGGAGACAGTGAAGGGAGGAAAGCCAAGAGAGATTTGGATCAGTCCTGTTTAGGCCAGTGGAAATGGAGGAAGGGAGAGAAGGATAGAGAAACAGATAGAGACTAAGAGAGTACATTGATTGGAGAGTTATAGAAATGTTTTAGTTTATATATAAATTTGTGCATGCTCAATTCCCTTATTTTTACATTTATTTGTCATCATCGAACACTGACTTAAAGTTAATCTTTAATAATAATAATAATTTAATATCAAGACTATTAAATGTAATCTTAAGCAAATTTCAAATTGAATATCTGTTTTACATACTGTATATTATAATGTTGTGATGCCTAAATTCATTTGTAACAACACACTTGCATATAAATTATAAAATGGGATTGTTTGTCATGGGTTAAAATGTGTCCAGTTGACTAATGTGAGAAGAAAGCAGTTTTGGCGTATCAACAGAAAACAAGCTGGAGACTCATAAGAAAGAGTAAAACAGATGGAATGCACTAGTAATAAACAGCAGATCTCACATTTTTGCTCTAGACATCACATTGCATTCTGATATTTCAGAGATACGGAATCATAAGCGTGACCTGGAAGTTGCTAGTTTAGAAGAGTAAAGTATTGTTACTGTATGATAATGCTACTTATTGGTGTTTGGAGCTGTTTTTAAAAATGTTTTATTTACACTACTGTTCAAAAGTTTGGGTCAGTAAGATTTTTTTATATTGGTACTTTTATTTAGTAAGGACACATTAAACTGATCAAAGAAATGCTGTTCTTTAGAACTTTCTATTCGTCAAAAAGCCTGAAAAGAATGTGTCAGGGTTTCGACAAAAGCGTTAAGCAGCACAACTGTTTTCAACATTGATAATAAGAAGAAATATTTCTTGAGCAGCAAATCAGCGTATTAGATTGATTTCTGAAAGATCATGTGACACTGAAGACTGGAGTAATGACTGCTGAAAATTCAGCTTTGTCATCACATGAATAAATTACATTTTAAAATATATTAAAATAGAAAACAGTTATTTTACATTATAATAATTTTTCACAGTTTTGCTGTTTTTACTGTAGTTTTGGTCATTAAGGCAACCTTGGTGAGCATAAGAAAAAAAAATTAAAACTCCAAACTTTTTAATGGTAATGTATGATTTTTCAAATGTTTGTTTACAGTTAACAAGCAGAAAGAAAAAAAATGAAATAAAAACAAAAAGATGTATACACGCACATACTGCACAAAATTACAACGAGTCATTCTGACATATATAGTAAGTCTGTATCATAACTAAGGAATCTAACAATCAACAGTACACATTCTTGTTCTTTTATGAGCGGTTACTTTTAACTACTTTTTATAATCCAAAACAACAAGTGTTAGTTTCTCCTAAATGTTTACCTCTACTAAATCTTTCTTTACTCTGGGCAGGATGAGTTTGACAAGCTCCGGCCGCTGTGCTACACCAATGCTGACGTCTTCTTGCTCTGCTTCAGTGTGGTAAGTCCCTCCTCTTTCCAGAATGTGAGGGAGAAGTGGGTTCCTGAGATCCGCCGGCACTGCCCAAGGGCACCGATACTGTTGGTGGGCACTCAGGCTGACCTGCGGCAAGATGTCAAAGTGCTCATCCAACTGGCCCAGTACAAGGAGCGGCCGGTGGACCCCCAGGAGGCCTGCATGTGTGCCGAGGAAGTACAGGCCGTCTCGTACATGGAGTGCTCAGCGCTCACCCAGAAGAACCTGAAGGAGGTGTTTGACGCGGCTATAGTGGCCAGCATCCAGTACTCAGACAGCCAGCAACAGAAAAGGCTGAAGAAGCGGACGCCCGATAAAATGAGGAAGCTCTCTGAGTCCTGGTGGAAGAAATACTGCTGTTTGGCGTAGACGTGAGAATATGATTGCATACTGTTGATGTGAATGCGGTTAGACTGGAACTGGCTTTTTTGGATAGAAATGGACACAGATCCATCTGCTTTTTAAGACTGTGGTAGTGGATTAACTGGAGCACACATGGCCATGAAATTAATCGGACATTTTAGAAAAGATCGGCCAGCTTTTGTGATGAAATGGAAAGATTCATAGAGACTCAAAGTTGTCCGCTACATTTTAGGATCTGCTCTTCATTTGGACTCTTCAAGTCCCAAGTTAACCTCAAATACTCATGTGAACAATTCAGGGCGAGAGTCATCTGTCTTTCTTTACCTTATCTCTAGTTGAAGAGGGTTTCAAGTGGACTTAAGGGTTGTTTTTCTATCAAAGATCTAGTTTAGACTCCCAGAACTTTCCTTCTTCATTTAGACACTGTGAAAAGCAGCCTGTTCGGTCTCAGCATGTTGTTGGTGTTTTAAAACTTCTTTTGCTTATAGAACGGGATTACTTGCCTTTGTTATTCCCTTGTCTTGGAGGAGAAGTGATCCAGAGTGGGTTCGGCCTGATATACTCAAGTGCTCCTTCATGTATCTGTCAAAGCATTAAGTGTGATGTAGAGTACAAGCAGATGTTTGGACACACTATCAACTTGACATCACTGACATTTACCTTGTTGTCCTGTGAGCGTGAGTGATTGTCCGTTTTAGAGACAGCAGGACGCTGGCACATCTCTCCAGGTTGACTTGTTTACATTTTGAGTTAAGTCCAGAGCCAAACATGCTGTGAGGTCAGGGTCTTTGAGTGTAAGTAAGTACACTTAGTAGGCCAGTTGGATTGTATATCTGGTCATTGAACCTGGAGCTTCATCAAAAACAGAGTGTTTGGAGTGAAGCATTTCAGTGCTGTCAGGAGGAATCTGACTGAGTCAGATGTTATTGGGTACTTATATGAATATATACTAATGTTCATAAGTTTGGGGTTGGTAAGATTTTTTGTTTGTTTGTTTGTTAAAGAAGTTTCTTTTGCTCACCACCATTGCATTTAATAAATACAGTAAAAACATTAAATACAGTAATATTGTAAAATAATATTACAATTTTAAAATAACTGTTTTCTAATTTAATATATTTTAAAATATCATTTATTCACGTGATGACAATGCTGAATTTTCAGCGGCCATTACTCCAGTCTTCATTGTCACGTCATCCTTCAGAAATCATTCTTATATGCTGATTTGGTGCTCCAGAAACATTTCCTATTATTATCAATGTTGAAAACAGTTGTGCTGCTTAATATATCTGTAGAAAATGTGAAAAGAACAGCATTTGAATTAGAAATCTTTTTTTACGTACAATAAAAGTCTTTACTGTCCCTTTAATGAATCCTTGCTGAATAAAAGGTATTAATTGCTTTAAAAAATCGTACTAACCCCAAACATGTGAACATTAGTATGTGTTGCACATTTTCAAAGAAGGAAAAACTTTTTCAGTCCACAGATTTCAACCGGAAATTATAATGGTTGACATTGCTTTTCAATTTCTGTTAGAACAAGACAATACATATATTTTTTGTGCATGAAACTTCTACATTAAATTTTAGATTCTTCATGCCTTTGCAATTTATGGCACTATTTATAGGTGAAATTTGTACATTCCTGCACCGCTAGTGGCATTAAATGAAACTGCAATCTTTTTGTTATGAGATGGACATAATATCAATCAGAGCTGTGAGTTTGGTGGGGGGACTATCTGTATGCTGAAATAATAGCAAATGGGGAGAAGTTTTTGATTTTTTTCCCAATTATGTTATTTCAAATTATTTACTTATTAATTCAATTCAGTTAATTCAGTTATTTTAAAAATTGGGGATGTTAGTGGTGCAGACATGACACGTTAAACATAAACATTCAAAAAAATCTTTAAAAAAGCAATTTTTCCATATTTGCTTGAATGCATTTGGCAGACTGTTTTATCCAAAGCAACTTACATCGCATTTACGGCATACTACATTCCCTGGGAATCAAACCCATGACCTTGACGTTGCTAGTCACTGCTTTACTGTTTAAACTACTATTCTACATTTGTCTCCCCTAAAGGATGATGTCAGCCACGTCATGCTTTGATAAGCATTGCAGTCCTATCTTTAAATTAATCCTATATAAAATACGTGGAGTGTTGCTCCAGGGCAAACTGCACTTTTTATCAGGCCTCCACATCGGATGAACTGGAAAAGTCACCTGCTGCTATGCAAAATGTGAATGAGCATAAGCTGAATGACACAGTAAGGAAAAGTTAATGTTTCACTGCATAAGCTGGGGTTGGTGTGCAAGTATCACTAACGTCACTAGTGGCAAACATTTTTCTTTCATGAGCACAGAATGAACTAAGAATGAAATCAAGATGAGTTTTATGTTTGCCACTTGTAATGTTAGCCTGTGCCAGAATGCGGCAAGGCATTGAGAAAGAAGTTAGTGGCTCTGAGCAAGTGATTACAGTGCTGTAAACTGCAAGTGTTGAAGGTGGCATAGTGAGAGATGAAACTCAAACCAAACAATAATATTGATTTTAAAGAGATAGTTCACCCATAAATTTAAAATCTGTAATGATTTACTCACCTTCACGTTGTTTCAAAGCCGTGAGGCTTGCTTTCTCCTGTGGAGCACAAAAGAAGATATTTTGAAGAATGTCTCAGTTGTTTTGGACTTTCATTCTATGAAGAAAAACGGTTGAAACATTCTTCGAAATGTCTTCTTTTGTGTTCCACAGATAATAGGAAGTCACACCTTTGGAAAGACATCAAGGTGAGTAAATGATGACAGAATCTTCGCCTTTTTTCAGTGAATCATTTTCAAGAAAAGGTGTTTAAAAGGGGCACATTGTAACAGTACATTGTATTTAATCTTTTATCAAGAAGTATTTTTGTGATGTTTCATATATTGTGAATCTCAGAATTGCATTTGTTGCAAAAACAGGCCTTAAATTCAGACTGACCAAAGCATATGAACGCTACAGTGCTTTGTACTTTCACAGGGCTGGATCAATAACTGAGAGGTTTGTGACAAGTCGCCAAACTATCACTTCAAACACGCAGTGTGTTTATTCACTGCTTTGATTGCACGTGAGTTGCATTGCAGTGTTGTATATTTTTCTGTGAGCTCACTGCTGCCGCGTCCCACCAGACGGAACTGTTCAGGATCTGGTGGTCGTTCAGACAAAGCTGACATGCAATAACAGAGACCTCCCTGTAGATTGTTATCTTTCTCAGAATAAATATACTTTTTGTCTACTTATTGTCTGTGTGTATCTTCTTATACTGTTTTGTTCATTTTCTTGGGATATGTTATGAAAGGCCGTCAGTGAAGGGGATAATTTCATAATCTCAGTGCCTTTTATAGTTAATACTTGGTGAACACTGTCTTGCCTGCAGGAATAATGAGGCTGTCTGTTCATAGCAGGTTATATACAGTTCACTGTCTGGGGTTTGATGTTGTTTTATCATTGCACTTGAGAAAATTCAGCAATTTTCTAATATTTTGTTTTAATAAATGTCCCAATTTATATCTTGTATGGTTATAGCTTAAAATGTTATTTTGTAATGTGACTTTATATCTAAAATTATGACCTTATACTTCTTATACTTTGACTTTTATACATTGCAATTTTGTTTCTGGTAACTGAATTTATATTTAGCCATGTGACTATATCTCAGAAATCTGACTTTATACAACCCGAATTCCGGAAATGTTGGGACGTTTTTTAAATTTGAATAAAATGAAAACTAAAAGACTTAGATGATGAGATTTGCAAAGCCTTTGCAATTTGACGTTGAGGAATGTTGTTTTTAAAGTATTCCACAATTAAAGTATTACACACTCTTTCACAGATCGGAGAGCCTCTGCCCATCTTTACTTCTGAGAGACTCTGCCTCTCTAAGACATTCCTTTCATGTTACAGACCTGATGTCAATTAACTTAATTAGTTGCTAGATGTTCTCCCAGCTGAATATTTTCAAAATTTCTTGCTTTTTCAGCCCTTTGTTGCTCCTGTGCCAACTTTTTTGAGACCTGTAGCAGGCATCAAATTTGAAATGATCTCATTTAGTGGATAAAAGTGTAAAATTTCTCCGTTTAAAAATTTATGTTCTCTATGTTCTATTGTGAATAAAATATTGGCTCATTTGATTTGAAAGTTTTTTAGTTTTCATTTTATTCAAATTTAAAAAAAAAAAAAGTCCCAACATTTCTGGAATTCGAGTTGTATCTCAAAATTACTTTCAAATTCATAATGTGAATTTATACCTCAAAATAACATTAAATCTCATAATGTGACTCTATCTTTTAATTTTAATATGACTATATCTCATAATGTGACTTAATACATCACAATGAGACTTTATATCTCTCAGAAATGTGACTATATCTCATGATGTGACTGAAAATGACATTTTATATCTCAAAATATGATTTTTTTATCTTGTGATGTAACTTGTTAATCAGGAAATCCTGGAGATCCTACTTTATTTTAAAGACTTTATGTAAATAGACAAGACTTTAGCTGCAGGCGTTGAAATGACTAATGTAAGCAGAAAAGCTATGGTTGCTCTGTGATGTCTTTGTCAGTTTAGTTGCATTATTGCCAAGGGGTTGTTTTATCTGGCTTTTAATCACATTTCCACAAGCACACAAAACAATTAAAGTGGCGTCTGGGTTCATTATCTCTATTGAGCTGCTTTCTTAAACAGCTGACTTGCTCTCTCTGAGCTCTAGACGCCTTAACTGCTAACAATGACATATTTGGGCCACTTTTATCCAGTTGCTTCATATTGCATGTTTCTGTGTGGCAGAGGAACAAAGAAAAACTTCAATTTGCAGCCCTCTCAACCAAAAGATCTCATGCTACAAATAGCTTTTAACATTTGGGCCATAATAAATCAAACATGACAGACTGTACTGATAGTTTTGAAAGTTTCCTCTGGAGTTCCAGAAGAGGAGTTCTTCCTACGCAGGGAGCTGGAACTCAGTGTCCGATGATGGACGCTATTCAAGATTCTGACAACACTATGATGGAACATTTGACTTCATCACAGCTGTGATGGCATAAGTGAAATATGAATTTTACAAGGAAAAGCTAAGTTCTCATCATACGGTGTTCTTATGAAGCTGTTGATCTGATGCTTAATCTTTGAATTGATAAGTGAGATTTACAGCTGATCATCAGCAGTATTTGTGTTTTGGATGCTGGTCTTCTTTTTATTCAGCAGGCTTCTTAAATAGTTGTTGTTTTTTTTATCGGCTGTTTTGATGGTCCACCAGCTAGACCACCAAACACAACCTGGGAATTTCATGCAGGTCTAAACTGGTCTTTAATGGGGAAGCCTGTTTCCACGTCAGAAGGAACAAAAGGGTATTGCAACTTTCTCTCGCAATGTGACTTTATATCTCAAAATGTTACTGTATATCTCACAATGAATTTATATTTCGAAATAACTTTTTACAAAAAGCTTCCATTTGTTAACATTAGTTAGCTGCATTAGTTAACATGAACTAACACTGAAAAACAAAGTATTTATAAATCTGAATGTTAATTCCAACATTTACTAATAAATTATTAAAACCAAAAGTTGTGTCTATTAATATTATTGGTAACACTTTATGATATGGTTCCATTTGTCAACATTAGTTAACCACATTAGTTAACATGAACTAACATAGTTATCACCAGTTTGTTTCACTCTGAGGCTGAAACTCCCTCCATATATGTCTGCGAAAAGCCAAAGAAGGAGAGTCTCTGCTTATGTTTGTGTGAGTTTATGAGAGGAAAATTGTAAAAGATGCAGAAGGATTTGCCTCCCAGAGACTCCTGATCGAACAGGAAATGAAGAAGACAGACGGGAAGAGCTGATCTGTCCATCACAGATATCTTTATCAGCGATCACAGTGCTGCTCGGTTATTTATTGCTCGCAACTTATGGTTATAATTAGACTCTTATGGGTGAATCTTCCACATGTAAGGACGTTATCAGCAGAGAAAGGAGTAGCAGGGACAGGGACTGAGCTATGGACTTTCTGTAAAGTAAATCAATCTTCTGTGCTTGTTATGTGAGCTCAAGGCCTTGGGAAAATTCCAGTGTTACTTCCCTCAGTGACATCACCTCACAAAGTAGCTCTGTTTAGTTATCAGGGTCTGTGCACACATTCATGCCAAACACAATGAAATGAAATCTGCACTGGCCTATATTGTGCCTTGATTGCTGACAATGCAGGTGAGGGTTAATTCAATCTACCAGCTACCCAAAATCTCATAGTCTGGTGGCCATTCCACTCGGCCTGGTGCTTTGTGCGATTATGGGTCAGGGTTGAAGGAGCTGCGTGCCGGTGTTAGGGCTCCCACAAAGCACTAATCGCACTGTGAAAGCAGGGCTTTTGACGGCCGCTGACAGGCTGAGGAATTCCAGAGTAGCACAGTGTCTGAGAAAGCCATTGCCACGTCCCTTGTAGCCAAGAGAAACTATTTTCACTTGCACCGTTTTGAAAAGAAGAAAAACAACCGAAAAAGCCCTCTGACAGGTCATTTTGAACTCCTACGCATAGCTTTCGCTTCCATGGATAATGTGAGGTTACTGGATTTACCTCAGCAATTCAGAGCAGTATAAAAAGAATAAAACTAAATGAGGGTTATCACAGTGCATGAGGGTTATCATACTGGGTGCAGTGAGCAAAGCATAATTTAAAGACAGCAGGATGCAAGTCTGTCTGTTCGTGGAGGAAAAACAATGAAACAACAGACAATAGAAAGAGCTTGATTCTACCACATCAGCTGGAGTTTTAAGAATGTGATGAGACATAATTACATTTTTGGTAAATTCATGTTATATAGAACTAAATCTATTGTGGATGTAGACATCATTTGGTGTAAAAGAAAAAAGCACAGTGAGTGAAATGTGTTCATTCAATGAGTTTGTTTTAGCCAGCAGAAATGATAATTTTCTAGACATTAACATAATAAAAGTATTATAAAATTACATTGCATTGGTTTTACTCTCCTCCTGTTTATTTACCCAATGTTGTCATTTTAGTTCACAAGAATTCACAAGAATTAAATAATAAAAGTATTCTATTCTATTCATAAATAAATAATGTATGCCAAAATGGTTTCACTGTATTCACCAGTTTATCCAATGTTATCATTTTAGTTCATAAGAATTCACAAGAATTAAATAATAAAGTATTCTATTCTGTTCTATTCTATTCTATTCTGTTCGTAAATAAATAAATATATGTATTCCAAAATGGTTTCACTGTATTCACCAGTTTATAATGTTATCATTTTAGTTCATAAAAATTCACAAAAATAATTCGTATTATATTATATTATATTATATGTGACCCTGGACCACAAAACCAGTCATAAGGGTCAGTCTTTTGAAATTGAAAGAATGGAATTGAATGGAATTGAATAAATGAGTTGAATAAATAAGCTTTCCATTGATCTATGGTTTGTTAGGATAGGACAATATTTGGCCGAGATACAGCTATTTGATAATCTCAGATGCAAAAAAATCAAAATATTGAGAAAATTGCATTTAAATTTGTCCAAATTAAGTTCTTAGCAATGTATATTACTAATCAAAAATTAAGTTTTGATATATTTATGGTAGAAAATTGACGAAATATCTTTATGAAACAAGATCTTTACTTAATATCCTAATGATTTTTGGCTTAAAAGAAAAATTGATCATTTTGACCAATACAATGTATTACTGGCTATTGCTACAAATATACCCATGCTTCTTATGACTTGTTTTGTGGTCCAGGGTTATAATGTTATCATTTTAGTTCATAAAAATTCATTTACATTTACATTTACATTTAGTCATTTTGCAGACGCTTTTATCCAAAGTGACTTACAATTGGGGAATACATAAAGCGATTCACCCTAAAGAGGCAGACAGAAAGTGCTCTTAATACCAAGTTTCAGGCATAGATCAAAAATAATTACAAGCTAGAAAGGGAAGGAATAAGTAAAGAGAAAGGTTTTTTTTTTTTTTTTTTAGGATGAAGTCAAAGAGTGTCGAAAGAGATGAGTTTTCAGTTGTCGCTTGAAAGTTGTCAGGGAATCAGGATTCCGGATAGGGGTGGGAAGATCATTCCACCAGCCAGGAATAGTGAACGAGAATGTTCTGGAGAGTGATTTTGAGGCTCTCTGTGATGGTACCACGAGGCGTCGCTCACTAGCAGATCTCAGGCTTCTGGAGGGGATGTAGATTCGTAATAGTGAGTGGAAGTAGGCGGGTGCAGAGCCTGTGGTTGTTCGATATGCAAGCATCAATGTCTTGAACTTGATGCGAGCCTCAACCAGTAGCCAGTGCAAGGAGATAAAGAGAGGTGTAACATGAGCTCTTTTGGGCTCATTGAAGACCAGTCGTGCTGCTGCATTCTGAATCATTTGTAGAGGTTTGATTGTGCATGATGGAAGTCCAGCCAGAAGGGCATTGCAGTAGTCCAGCCTAGAAATGACAAGGGCCTGGACAAGAAGTTGTGCAGCATACTCCGTTAGGAAGGGCCTGATCTTTCTGATGTTGTGCAATGCGAACCTGCAAGATCGAGCTGTCTTTGCAATGTGGTCTTTGAAGGTCAGCTGATCATCAAAGATTACACCAAGATTTCTGACCGAACTTGATGTGGTAATTGTAGAAAAACCTAGCTGGATTGTGAAATCATGCTGCAGAGTTGGAATGGCAGGGAAAACAAGAAGCTCGGTCTTTGCCAGGTTGAGCTGGAGGTGATGTTCTTTCATCCATGCCGAGATGCTCTCCAGGCAGCCTGAGATCCGTGCAGCTATTGTTGGATCATCTGGTTGAAATGAGATGTAGAGTTGTGTGTCATCAGCATAGCAATGGTAGGAGAAGCCATGTGCTTGTATGATGGGACCCAATTCACAACAATAGTTCTTATTATATTATATTATATTATATTATATTATATTATATTATATTATTTGGGATTCACAAAAATTATTAGTCTATTATTTTTTGGAATTCTACGTAATCTAATTCTAAGATTCACTGCTAGAGACAATGATCATTTTTGTAGTAGGACGTTTGTCTCCAAACCTAACAGTTACTGAGATAAAGTCCTTGTGTCAACTTCCTTATGTGCCAACTAGCCCTGGTTTCTCATAAATGTTCTCTCTCTCTCTCTCTCTCTCTCTCTCTCTCTCTCTCTCTCTCTCTCTCTCTAGCGGTTGGACATACTGGAGGCAGAGCAGAAAGGAGGGCACAACAGAACAAACTGGCTCAGGGCAGACTTACAATCCCCTTACACTTATTAAGTTGCATAACCGCAAACTGTCACCCAAATTTTCACAGAAATTAGTCAAGGTGCTTAGTTACTGGAAAAAGGGAGGGAGAGAGAGTGAGAAGAAAAAAGAGACCCTCTTTATGAGAACATGTGCTAACTGAATGAAAACTCATGTGTTACTATGGAGCATTGTATCTAAACAGTGTGATTACAGTATAGAGGACAGCTGCGAGCCATGTCACTGTAAAGCGGAGAAATACACCCTGATCCCATGTCTTATGTAAGCGCTCTTTTGTCGGGGCTGTTAACTGGTGGGCACTTGTGTTTGTGTGTGTGTGTGTTTGACTGTTTGTGAGGAGGGGTCAGAAGAGACTAGCATCATGTGTAACAGTTCTGGCTACAGGCCAGCTCTTTCAAACACCGCATGCAGCCTATAATTGGGTCCAGGCCTTTCAGCTGTAAGTTCTGGAGCTGCTTGCAATTAAGAAAGCAAAAGATGAAGAATATGAACATTACAGAATAAAATTCATTTAAAAATATATATGAATTTTATTCAGTAATGTTCAATATTCAGAAGTTTCCTTTTTTACATGAATCACAGGAATACTTGAATCTGAGTGGTCAGTTGCATCATCTAAAAATACTGATACCGGTGCAACTTTCATGTCTTTCTTGTCACACTGTGGACTTATTTTTTGCATTTTGAACAATACTGCCAAGATCCCGTTTTGATAATAGCCACCAGAATTTTTAAGGCTCTACTTGTGATGTTCACATTTTCGTGTAAAAATATTATGATTCCTAACAAAGATGGAAA
Organism: Tor tambroides; assembly: GCA_021397915.2. Lineage (NCBI taxonomy): Eukaryota > Metazoa > Chordata > Actinopteri > Cypriniformes > Cyprinidae > Tor > Tor tambroides. The sequence continues at coordinate 110,874 of JAFVLL020012481.1, read as the reverse complement.
GAGCAACTCTGCATTTGCATCACACAAATTTTACTACTCAAACTGCACTCCAAACTGTTTTAATACTTTGGCTCTAGAGCAGCGCTGGAACGAATCTAACTATTAAATTACTACCACCTTTAGAGCTGGTTGAAGAACGTTAGACTTCATGGATCAATTTGTCTCAAAACCTCTTCCGCAGCAGGTGGGGATTAGTTATGTAACCTAAAATGAAGGTGCTCCTATGAAATTTCTCCCTAAATCCAATTCAAATTAGACAATATACATAGACGTCAACGAGTTTGTAATCCATTGTAAAAACCTACAGTCAATATTTACCTTTCAAGAATAAAAGTCTCTTTTATTCCCACCTAGAATCTATTTAATGAGACGCCAATGACGTCATCTACTGCCTTGCTTTAGTTTACTGTCAGTGGAGCCACAATGCGGAACTTAGCCGGAGTGTCTATGTCCCAGTTTGAGCTCTATAAAACTGCTTTGGGGCTCTTTGAGAGTTGATGTGATTGATGGTCGGCGTGTGAATACTAAACAGTGAAAGTGGTGGCATGCTGAGAGCGCTACACAGAATAGGGTGAATGGAGTGTGTGTGCTGTGCACATGCTTATGTGTGTATCCAAAAGCTTGATGCTGTTCTGGGGCGTCCAAACAGACTTAAGCTCTGACTATCTGCCCTCGCTGCCAATGAGTCAAAGCACAGGCTCAGAGAAAGCATTAGCCACGCCTCTAAAGCTACAAATGATTGCACACAGCTGTTTGCAAATACACCTTCATGTTGGGGTATAAAGCAATGAAAGCTCTTTGTTAAGTCCGTTGATCCCTGCTGGCCCCTAAATCTGGACTGTGGGGGGTCTTGTGGTGTTTTTTGTAACATACGTTTTGTCCATAAAATGTGTGGCCTATATCAATCGAACTGACTGTTAGTTGCTGTTTTAGCAATGACATTCACAACATGTGATAAAAATTGATTAAATTGGAGGTTGTGTTATTTTAGGAGTCTCCAGTCCTTCCGCTCCACTGCTTTAGACAGATGAATGGCGTTAGTCCAAAGTGTTTTGTCTTGTTTTTGAATTTTCCCTGCTGACACAATAAAAAGCAGCAAGTGTTTTATTGCAACAGTGAATCATTTTCGCATTAAATCAGACACCCAGCCTGACATGCATTTTGGATGAGCGTGAGTTTGTGTTTGACCCTTGAGATGTGCTGTGGTGAGTACAACACTGCTTTTTATGCTTTCTCATGATCAGCATGAAAAGGAGTACTATCATTCTTGGGAACAAGAACTTCTTTCTTTTCTAAGTACTTCCAAATACAGCATTTCTTTATTGACTTTTCAGTTACTGAATGAATGTGAAAGCATATTTGTGTTTTCCCTCAAAGCTGCGATCAAGTCACGTCAGAATGATCGTATTTATGAGCTGAGCACCCATGAAAGCAACCACCATCATAAAGTTTTAATTACTTCTGGGGAACTCTTTATATCCAGAATTTCTGAATTGGAGGAGTCCAAAATTAAAAGTATAATTACTAAAGCAACATGGTATTTGATCATAATAAGAAGTTGTGAATAATGTGGTTTATACATTGTAGTAGTTTATTGTAGTTTGCTAGTTTTACTAGATTATGTTACCCATCATTCTCTGTGGCCATCCTTTGCTCTTTGTTTTATGAAGCTAAACTTCTTTGTTGGGAATTGAAAAACAGAAAAAGAAATATGTAACTCAGAAATATGAAAATGTACTGTAACTTTTGAGCAAGAAAACCCATAAATTTTTTTAAAAAATTTGGTTAATTTTATTATCAGATAAATGGTAAACCATTTATTTCATACATTTATATTTATCTGATCATTTTTGGCCAGGTAAACTTTTACGCAACTTACAATAGCTTACAAAAACACGCACAAAAACTGCACTAAAAATAAAATGGATTGTACTGATAATTGCATGATCTACAGTATAAGATTATATTATAATATTATTGTTAATCTTATTAAAATAAAAAAATATACATAACTTAAAAATACATAAAATGTACATGTGTGGTTAGTATATGAGAATTATAGTGTCAGAAACGTTGTTTTTGTGTGTTGTAGAAGTATAGACAAATTATGTTGAAGTAATCTTTAAAAAACACATAGAAAATATACTGGTAATTTTCTGCCAGGATGTTATCCATTAATTTCACAGACATTTCTGTTAAACCTAAAACACAACTCAATGCAGTACACAATTCAGGTAAAACACCTGTCAAAAATAAATAAGGAAAATTCCTTCATATTAATACAGTACACTGTGCCCTTTTTTGTAGATCAAAATGCATCAGATTGTCAATTTAGGAAGACGTGGCTAAAATCATTGTATCCACTGGGCATTCTGGATTCATCCAGGTCACACCCAGAGAACAAATATACAGTCCATTAACAGAGACTTCCTCAGAAACCCTCCCCTGACTGCAGATCTGCTGACTTAATTCAGCCCCAAACCCTCCTTTTATCACAAATACATCATAGAGTTCAGAGAGAAGTCACTGCATCCCTGGAGAGGCTGATGAGCAATGAGAGGAGCAGAGCTGAAGCATATAGAGAATAGATTAAAAAAAATTCTTTTCTTGAGTAACATTAATTTAAAACATCAAGCTAAAGCAGAGTCAACAGGTGAGTTGCATCACTGAATGAGTCCAAAGCATTTGACTGTAACCAGAAAGCTGTCCTCCAAAATTACCCCTTTCCCAAGTAAGCTGTTTGACCATAAGTTGCGTTTCACGGCTGAAATCTCAAAGGGGAGATGGGATGGAGAGATCAGATAGGACATTTGAGTTGAAACACAACAGTTTCTCTCCCACTCACTTTCCTCTCTGACCTTTCCACCCTCTCTGCATTTATCATCAACACACGTCCAGAGAGGAACGGGCCTAGTTCAGTCTCAAAACACTGAGCTTTTGAATGCATTTCATTTAGTGCTGATTTATGGATATTCCTACTTAAACTCTAATAATAATGTTTTTGACAAAGTTCAGCTTTAGCATGTATGTAAAATTTGCAGTCGTTCTCTTCCAGGAAAATGAACCAAAATAATGATGACTCATCCTGCACTACAAAGATCAGATGTCCAATCAGATGCTCTCTAGAGTGAGAATAATATCCTGCCCACCAATTTTTGAAGTTTCTTTTTTTCATTTGGTTACTTTTAGGCCTATCATCAGATAAATTATATATTCTTACTTTCATACATTTTTTTGTCCAATGCAGCCATAATGTGTGGTCTATTTTTTACAGACATTACTGTGTAAAATATGCAAACAAAATATAAATAAATATATAAATGGGACTGTATTATGTTAATTGTACACAATATAGTATATAGTAAAAAACATTAACAGTTGTTATTGTTAATATATAAACAATAAATGAACAATAATTGTTATTTTTTATATGCAAAACTGGTATTTTCTATATGTTTTACAATTTCTGACAAAATGGTCCACACTCCTTTTCTTCTTTTATTTTGTTTTTATTTTTAATCTTGCAACACAGGACTTACAGAATAAAGGTTTCTTCTTTTTGCTGACTTCAATTAATCCTATAAAAATATGGAAATGATTTTATATGATAACATTTCGCCATACTACTTAAATCTTACAACCTTAATTTGCAATTCCAGAGTTTTGTGAAACTCTATATCAGGGTGCCTCATATCCTGTCCTGGAGGGTTGCTGCCCTGCAGAGTTTAGCGCAAACCCTGATCAAACTCATCTACCTGTGATTTTCTATCCTGAAGACCTTAATTAGCTTCCTCAGCTGTGTTTGAGCTAAACTCTGCAAGTTTCTATATTCTATAGTTAGCTATATTCTGCTTTATATGCTAGCTTAAGCCTCTAACAATTCTCCAAATATGGTTTGGTTTCTGGGCCTCATTCCATTTGTCACATGTATAATTGTGTTCGTTGGTGTTGCCTTGCCCAGACCCGGTATTTATTCAGCATGTCTGTGCGGGAGAGGAACAGCAGCCGTTATCTCCAGTGATAACAGCAGAGTGACATAAGAGGATCCGTCAGTGTGGGTCCAGCCATGTTTTGGAGAACAAAAGGCGGAGAGAAAAACAGAGTTAGCAACATGGAAAAGCAATGCAGAACCGGCTGTGACCAGATTTATTGAATAAAAACATTTTAGCCAAGTCATTATAAGTGCTCAGAGAGTGATAAATACTATAAACAAAGGAAAGCATTATACTGTACATCATCTCACATAGGCTAGACACATACACTCAAAACATTATGCTAGCTTGCTTTATATGCTAAGAAATGCCTGCTGATGTGGAAAAAGTCATATGACTGAAATGAAAAGAATATGCCACTTCATATGCACCTACTGTTGCAGCGTAAAGATGACATTAGACTATGATCTGTTTTGTGACAGATTGTGTTGGCTCAACTATGCTTAGATTCAGAGAAAATGTATGTAAACTGATATCAAATCAATCTAAAAACTTCGTAGCCGTCTTTGCTCTTATTAAGCAGTTATTGCATTTTGCCTTTGTATGGCAGAATACTCAAGCTACAGTGAAGTAAGGTAGGACGATTTAGAAAATGACCAGCAGTCAACCGTTTCTGCCAATAAAAATGTCTAAGGTTATACTATATGGAATCAGTTATGTAATTGCTGGAGAAGGCCAAGAAGAAAACGTCAGCATATGGAAACCTCAATTATATCCCCTGGCTTCCCTGCACTGGACAACATATTAATCTATTGCTCTGATTTCACCCACTGTTCAGTTCAACCGTATATGATCAGTTGCTTGTGGGATTTTCCAAAAAAAAAAAAGAAAACTTGGAGGAGTCACAGACATGCACATAGACGAAGAAATGATAAAGACACTGCACTCTTGTTTTAGACAGTATTTTAGACATGATTCACATCCAAAATGTGCAAGAAACTCACTGACAGCAGATTGTCTGTCATGCGTGGACTGCCTCCCCTTTCCTGCGTCTCATGTGAATGTGTGAGGCCTGTGCAATGGCTCATGACAGGGATCCAAGCACGTTCTCAATGAGATAAATCTGCAATTGCATTTTCCACTTATCTGCCTTATCTCCTGGAGCCATCCCTGCCTCCATCCACCCATTTCTTTGTAAAACCACTGCATAATTCCAGCTCTTTTTAATGGGTGATTCATTGGGATATTATATTTACAGTTATTTTCGCCTCATCAGCTCCCATACCAACCAGCCCAACCACAGTTTCCTGGTGTAGAACTCCAGAAATTCTTCTTTTAGATTTGTTTAATAGTAGTATAACTTAATCGTAATTATTTTATTTATATAATACAATATGGCTACTTTTCTTATATTTATTTTATACACATTTTATACACGCACTACCGTTCAAAAGTTTGAGGTCAGTACGATTTTTTGAATGTCTCTTAGTCTCACCAAGACTGCGTTTATATGATCAGAAATACAGTAAAACAATAATATTGGTAAATATTGTTACAATTTAAAATAACTTTTTTCTATTTTTACTGGTGGCAAAGCTGAAGTTTCAGCCATTACTTCAATCTTCAGTGTCACAGGATCCTTCAGAAATCATTCTAAAATGCTCAAGTAACATTTAAGTAAAATTTAGGATTCTTTGATGAAGATAAAGTTCAAAAGAATAGCATTTATTTGGAATAAAATATTTTGTAACATTATTAATCTATATAAATTACATTATAAACATTAGAAATGATACCTTTTATCAATTTAATGCACTCTGGCTGAATAAAATTATATGAGAACTCCTCAGTTGTTTGATGACCCTTTGCCAAGACCCCTTGTTACTGTTGCTATGTCCGACAAGCCATGCCATTCTCACGCCACATATCATGTTCTCACGCAGTGAGAAATACATTGCAAAGAGGGAACTGACAGACAAGTCACAGAGCAGGTTACTTTTGAAACAAAGTCTTAGCTTTCAAATTTTGTCTTTTTTTACCATTTTGTGGCTCTTTAATGTGTCGTGACAGATCGCTGTAGCGCCTCAGTTCAAGCAGCATGCAAATTGATCATCTCTTCCTCTTTACTAGTTATAGCATGAAATAAACATAAATGAATATCAGAAGATAGCTTGTTTCAACTGTGAAAGGACATCAATACACCATTTTTCAAGTTCAGGCCCACCACCCGGCATTGAGCTACCCTCTTGTCTGGTTTGTTTGTCAGACAAAAATGGTGGACTCGGCGTTATGATCCATCAGGTCTCCTGTCAATCAAAGTCCCTGTGAAGTGTCAAATTTATTTTGTATTTGAATTTAAATGTGGAAAAGTCTGCAGTGCCTTGAGCATACTTTGATTTATTAAATATATTACTTATGTGGGATAAAGGGAGCAAATGACATTTTAATTTTTGATATTTAATCTAAATTACTCAGTATCACTCCCACAATGACCGAATGACCGAATGACCTAATGACCAGTATTTATAGGCTGTGGACAGCATGAGACGTGAGAGGAAGGTTGGATTGCTCATTAAGACAAGTTGCAGTGTGGTAGACACTCTAATCTTCTATAATCCCTGTTGTCTCAAATGCAACATTCCCATCTCCTCTCATCCACGCTCTGCTAGTCTCCAGTGAGTTATATTCTCGTTATATTCCAATTATCAGCGATTCTGTTTCGCCCCTTCGGCATGAAAGACACAATGAATAAAAGATCAGTCTTTTTCTAAGGTCCACGTCAGTGGCGATGGAAGATTAGCTGACATTAGCTGACACATCTGTTTAATTCAAGTGTGAACGTGGCCTTGGGCGAATAATCTGATACTAATTTTGAGAGAATGTGATCTTTTCTTTTCCCTCATTTAGAAGGATTGTACAGTGCAAGTTTATAGTAATTTGTTATTGTTTAATTTTGAACAAACACTAAAAAAATACTGTGTTGCAATTCCCACAGATGTCTTCTGCTGCTGAGGACACCATAAGGGCTGCAGCTGTAATAGATACAACAGCTGGGGTAATTTGTCGAGAAAAACAGTTATGAGTCATATTAATGTTTATTGCGTGCTTCTGGATTTTATCTGCTTTTATTATTTTTGGTGTGTATTTATGACTTCATACCCTGGTACCTTGGGAAAGATGGTCGTAGCTTCTGTGTTTTTGAGTGCACATGAACCCTTCTGACAGGATCTATGTATTTCCACGGAGATTCGAAAGGGTCATCAGTGCAACAATTGACTTGTGCATCTGCATCATGACAGCTGGGCTCACCCCATTAGTATTCAGTTCAAGGCCTGGTGAATACAACCACTTTCCAAAAGAGACATGCATTCAACTCAAGCATATTGTCACAGATCAAGTCCATCTATCATGTCCTGACCATCCCTAAACCATCACATATTTACCAACTAGTCTGGTTCAAGATCAGATTTCTGATAAAGTTGCTAAACTCTGAGACCACTAGTGAAAATGTTGTTTTCTATTTTATATTACAAATTATGTTATCTGCAGAGTATAAACTGTATAAAATGTATATTTTTTAAAAAAATGTTTTAATATTTGTAATGTCCATGACTACACCAAATTTCAAACAGTTGATGTCAGAAATGAGCTTATTTCAATAGTGAGCTTGAAATGTTACTGAATCTTAAATATTTATGATACATTTTATGCCATAAATGAACCTCTTTGTTTATTTCTCTTTAATTGGAATTTTAAATCCCAAATTTTCAGTGTGGTCTCAGACATTTGGAACCTATTAATTTTATACAGTATATTCTGTTCCACAAGCAAATAAAAAATGGGTTTTTGTTGCATCACAAATTATATAAAAATACAGTGAAAACAGTAATATTGTGAAATGTTATTAGCATATAACATTACTTATTATTATCACAGTTGTGCTGCTTAATATTTTTGTGGAAAATGTGTTTTTCAGGATTCTTTGATAAATAGAAAATTCAAATGAACAGCATTTATTTGAAACTGAACAATTTTAAAGTAATCACTGTCACTTTTGATCAATTTAATGCATCCTTGATTTAAAAAATTATTTAAAACAAAACAAAACTTACCCAAACTTTTAAACAGTGGCATAAGTATAAACATTAACCAACTCTTTATTATTTTTTGCCGTTTTATAGTTTAGTTACACCATGAAGAACTGCCATGCCGTGTATGTAAGGTGAATGTTTAACATGTTGAGACTCAGAGCACAGTGATGTAGCCTTGCAGCGATCAGCCGTGTTCCCATAGAGCACTCTAAAGACTCACAGTGACCCAAGGCAGACATTCCAGTGATCCCAGCTCCCCTTTGTGCCAGGTTACTAAACGCTAGACTGATCAAAACAGGGCCAAGTCCCGCCTCCTCCATCCATCTCTTTTCAGCCCTCCCCTTCTCTCTCTCTTTCTTTTTCGTCTGTCCACTGCCTCCCAGGCTGTCTGTCTCCAATAGTGATTTGCGGGGAACAATGGTAAACTTTTTGTACCATGAAGTGCTATGGAGGCAGGGCCGCATGAAAGGGCGCTTTAATAAAAAGCCTTTAAGAAACGATGGGAGACATTTTTCTCTGCTAAATTATTGCAGTTTGGTTGAGTGTATTAAACATTCTGATAACAAGTGACATGCATCATTATGGGAGATAACTGAGATAGCATGCATTAATATCAACTTCTGTTACTACTGAAATAATGAGTAGCTCAACTGTGACCTTTAGGATGAATGTGCAATGACCAAGCTCCCTCATACATATTACATCAGATTATTAAGTGAGTTTGGCTGCGTGGTGCTGACAATAGAGAGCTGGCCACAAATCACTTTAAACGCCGGCCAGTCAAGGCTTTAAGACCAGGATGCAGAGTATTGCCACCCAGGCAGTCTTTGAGTGATTTTTAGGCCTGTTTATCTGACATTTTAGGCCCAAGCATTCGGTTAACTGCTTCCTACTTTGAAACTTATTTTTCAAGTGAGATACTTCCGTGCTTGTTTTTTTTCCCCTGCAAAGCAAGATTTTGTCTCATATTTTCTTAAAGTCATTATGATATTGAAAGTAATCCCATATCTATACTTTAAACTAGTGTTGTTGATTTTATTGTGAACAATTCATGTGCGTACAGTATGTTTCATGTTTTAAATATTTTTGACCTCCTATTTTTCATCTAAATATCATAGCTCAGTCTTTAACATTTCCCTCAAATGTAGGAAATGATCTGTCGCTACTTCCATTACATTGCAAATTTAACAAAATAAATGCAAGGCCTAAAATAAAAATTAGTGAATTTAAAGTATGGAATGGAAAGATACAATGAATACCAGACAAACAAAACTGAAATCTCTGAATTAACTGAACTTTTCAAAATCAAATCAGTATTTTGATTCATCTCAAATCTTTTGAATCAGTTCACTATAAAGATCCTTTATTTAGGGTACATGGGCAATAGGTGACGATAGGTGAATTCTTTGTTATAAGTGAGTCACTGAATCATTTCTCAAATAATTTGTCCAAACTTTGTTCCCTCAGTTCCTTAAGCATTCATTCAATGACGGTCATCTGTTTGTTCATTAGGTCTAATTAATCAAACTTCTTTCTATATGCTATAAAATGTTATATGCTCTTAGCCTTCTATAGTCAGTCTGAAAATTAGTCACACACTTCTAAAGGCAGAAGCTGTGAAATCGTACCATAGTGCACTCTATGTGTCATTTACTGCAAAATAAAGTGAATGAGTAGATGAGTGATTGATTTTAGAAGAAGCTTTTGAACGAGTGAACGAGTCAGTTCGTGTAAGTTTGTGAACAAGAATGATTTGTTTAAAACAAAGAATCATTCATGAAATGAAACACTACTATGCAAACTTTCAAAGAAAGAAGTCCAACGACTTTACATATCCAACACAGGGCTCATATAAGCTCAGTGTCTAGTGAAACTTTTCTTCCTTTTCACCACGTTAATCTGTCAAGCCTCAGAGAAGCTTTCGCCTTTTCTGGACGCAAAACAACGGTGGTATTCAGTGTGGTTGTGATTTAGAGTGTGCTACTTGGTCTCAGAGTTAAATCTTTAGCATTTGTCTGCATAGAGGATACTGTGCTACAGGATAAACAACCGCTTAACAGCACATTGCGTTTGAAAGTCAGAAACACTGATGCACTGATCGCAGATGAAGGCACCCAGTCAAAACCCTTGCTGTTAATGCAATGCACGACTCTGGTGTGTTTTCCCAGTCACCTTAAACTAACAAGCCATATGTTGTTCTGCAAGGCACTGAAAAAAACATGAGGAATCTGGTTGTGTCTGTGCTGTTTATGCTATTAGTGTCATAAAGAGTGGATTGATTCCATATATAAGGGCTCAGACTCAAACAACCTGCAGAGTATCTGAAAACTCTTGATGTACTGCAGCATACCACAAAGTTAGTAGGCAGTTAGATGCATTTACATAGCATACAAACTCTTCAACACCTGCAAAGAAGTAACTGCATGCACATTTACTAATAAGCATCTAATTTCTTCAATGAAACATGCCTACATTTTAACATTCTCAAAGAAAACTGGGAAAACAAAATAAACAATAACATTTCTAGTCCTGTCGTGACAGCAGTTGTGATACTGTTTTGTGCTATCGCACATTCTTTGCCCTGAGGTTTAACCTGGCACAGATGCAAGCATTTCTAATCATTGCTTTGAGCTGACAAAACCTCCCACTTTTCAAAATAACATCCTGGTGCAGACAGTGTGATGACAATTTTAGATTCCAAGGACAGTTAACTTCCCTTCTTCCTGGTTACCATTGTGCTCTTGTGATAGCAGAGCTCCTCAGGGATGAATGCAACCCCCCTTTTTCCATACCACAAACTCACAATGGCTTAGGAAGAACTTTTACATGCAAGACATAAAGCTTGTGGGATGCTGCAGTATGTGTGTTTACTACAGTTGTGTCTGGATGGTACTTTCTTAAACTGACTGAAATTATCATTATATACTTAAAATTAGTCTTACAATAGTATGATCATATGTGCATTACCATATACATTACATTACATAAAACATTCTAATGTTTGTTATTATTTTTAATGTAATGTTTTTGAAAGAAGTCTCTTATACTCACAGTAATATTGTGAAATATTATTAAAGTTTAAAATAACTTTTTACAATTTGCATATATTTTACAATGTGATTTATACCTGTGATGGCAAAACTGAATTTTCAGCAGCCATTGTTCCAGTCTTCAGTGTTACTTTGCATATATATGAAGAATCTAAAAAATATATAGTTTTGATTTGTTAGACAATTTTGTTCACCTCATAATTCCCATACTTCCTTTTTAAAATGTGGAAAATAGAAAATATGAATAAAAAAAATTGGTATGTGTGTCCAAATGTTTGCCTTGTAGTGTACACGACTGTATACATAAAAGCATTTTAACTGAGTGGTTTGTTTACATGTTGACATAGCTCTTTGAGCTCAAATTCCTTTGTTCAGTCATGTATCTTTGACATATATAGAGAGCCAGGAAGGATCTAAAACAAACAGGACATGTGAACAGAAAAGAGATACGCAGCCTATACATCCTGAGGCATTATGCAATGAACCCAGGACCAATGTACAGCCATCTGGAGAAGATATGTGGAAGCAGCCCCATTCTTGGGAGTTGAAATTATATTAGATTTTCTAGAAGAGCTTCAAGTGTCACAGCAGGAATGCCTTGATGACAGTAACTTTTGGCTCTGCACTATGAACTCTCTGACCTTTTTGCTTGTTGATTTCAAATGAACATTTTTTTCGTTTAATCGTGAGCTGATTAAACAAAACCATTTTATGTAATACTCTTTGTTTCATATGCTCCACATTATGTTTTTGTGTAATAACATCCATTAGTCATTACTGAATGACATGTGATCTACAATTTATAGAGGGCAATTTACATCAACCATAAAGAACTGTTACTCAAACATAGATGATATGCTTCAAGTATGGAATCTTGATTTCATTTAGACAGTTTTGACTCCATCACGCTATTTTCCTGATCAATCCTGTGTAGTCTGTGTTGCAATTATGGATTCTGGGGTTAATGTAAGGGTAACATACACTCACAATTAAAAATTGTGGATATAAAAACAAAATATAATTTATTAGTTGTGAAAGGTACAAAGAGATCAGCCCTGTAAAATGTGGTTTAAATTATCATGAGTTAGTGTGGTTTTTCAGAAGAGATGCAATTCGCACATATAACCAACTACCACCCCCTAGTGGTTACTTGAAAGCACTTGGAGTTTTGGAGTAAAACAGGTCTAAATAATATATAAAAAGTGAGATTTAATAGAAAATGCAAAAAAAAATAGCTACATTGTTAACATTTAGATTTGCGTACATTTCTGTCAATTACACCAAAACATAAATCTAAAAAAATAAAATAAATAAAAACACCCACGACCAGGAATAAAATATATACTTTAATTTTTATTTTATTTATTTTATTTTAGAAAAATTGTGCATTTTTGTGTCGTTTTGCAAAGAATTGTGACCTTTATTTTGAAAATCTCAACAGGAAGTAGCTGCTCCACAAACTTCCGACTAAGATGCTCGAAACCCTCTAAGGGATTTCCCTTTATTTGATATCCTTGTTGATTGCCTTGAAAGAGAAAAACACAGTATAAACAGGCTAGAAACACAGCGCCAGTCATGTCAGAGACATACGGTAGGGTGACTGATTTTCTTTTTCTCCTGCCACACTTCTTATCGGCAGCATAGCATGAATTTTAGCAGGTGTCCCGAGCTCATTCATCACAGTATTTGCTTACAAGCTCTGTTCAGTGCCAGCTAGGCAGCAGCTATCTGTCTGCCATATGTTTCATCTGTCGACGCCATTCATATGAGTGTTCATTAACCTTTGATTTGTCCATTAAAACAGCATTTATAGTAACAATTACTATAGAAAGACCGTTATTTATTTGGATATAACTTGATGGCAAATCTCTTTAATGGCTACATTAGATTATGACCAGTGTCAATAGCCTATAGTCTGATTAATGTTTTGATATGGTAACATTTCTATACTATCCTATTATTATGAGAATTCTATGCAGTTTTTGACAAAACATCTTTATTGTTTTTGTTTTCCTCCCCTTTAGATTTCCTGTTTAAATTTCTTGTGATCGGAAATGCAGGAACTGGAAAATCTTGTCTTCTTCATCAGTTTATAGAAAAAAGATGTATGTCAGTTTCGGTTATCTTATTTATCATGAAACATTCAGAAACAAATCTATGAAATGTTACACACGTCATTGTTCTGTTGCTGATGTCTTTTCCTTGTTCTTCCAGTCAAAGATGACTCGAATCACACTATCGGGGTTGAATTTGGCTCAAAGATAATAAGTGTGGTCAATAAGTTTGTCAAGCTGCAGATCTGGGATACAGCAGGACAGGAGCGTTTCAGGTGTGTTCATACGGCTGTGTCATATTTCTAAAACGGTTTCCCTCTTAGATTGGCCATGTTTGTAAGGACCACTGTGAGATTTGGCTTATGATGATAATTTCCAGATTTTCAGTTCTCAGGCAGTCAGATGGTGGAGCATTTGGGGAGGGAGTGATTCAAGTCCAGATTGCATGTAGGAGTTTATAGTACCTTGCACAGATTCATTTGTCAGCGCTATCAACATGCACTTAATTTACACTGAACATTTGCCAGCAGCTTCCTTAGAGCCAAAATAGCCTCAGCGCATTTAAAATGAAAATATGCTGATGTCACACACACCACCTTTTATGTAGGTTTTTTTTTGTGTGTTTATACATAGCTTTGAGACTTATTAAAAGGATTAAAAAACTATCCCCGGTTTCACAGACAAGGCTTAAGCTAGTCCCAGACTAAAATGCATGTTTGAGCTGTCTCAACTGAAAATATCTTGCTCTGACAAATCTTAAAATATGCCAGTGTCATTGTTCTGTCAAGATGTACACCTGTAATGTTTTCTTCTAAGGCATTTTTGTAAAAATTGCTTAAATATCTTATCTAACTAAGGCCTAGTCCTGGCTTAAACTAAGCCCCGTTTGTGAAATCGGGCCTATGATTTTTTTTTTTTCTTCTTTAATCTTGTCTTTACTTGCACAGGGCACCAATTAAGCCAAATGTGCCACTGGTGCTCCTTTAAAAAATTATAAATTATTATATAAAAATATACAAAAAAAAAAAAAACTTTATTTGTTTTTATTTTAATTTAAATTTTAGTAAATTTGTTGTGTGCTATTTTAATTTCTGTTAGTTTTTTTTATCAGTTTTATTTTATATTTTTATTTCAATTTTAGTTTTAGAAATTTTAATACTTTATCTTACTTTAATTTAGTTAGTTTGCAAGGCAACATTTTTAATTTTATACATATTTAATTTTTAATTATAAATAATTTTAATTTGTGTATGTATGTGTGTATATATATATATATATATATATATATGTGTGTGTGTGTGTGTATAAAATTAATATATTAATAGCTTTTAATAAAACTATTAATGTCTTTAGTTAACAATGACAGGGGCACAATGCCCCTAAGAGAAAGCTATTTATTGCATTTGGAAAGTGAAAAGAGTTTGTTTTTCATTACAGTTACATAATTATTTAAAAAAAATCACAAGATAGCTTGAAGCAAAATATTATGCAATTAGTCTCTTCTTCAAACAGCACTTAGAAGAGCTTTTGGTACTGTTGTGCTCTGTTTGCTGCTACAGCTCATTTTATTATACAATAATTTGCATTCAAATGTTGTGTTACATGTTTATTTCAGAATTATGAGGCTTAATACCTCATAGCAGATAATATGTTGCAGTCATTCAGGAAAACATGCTGTAGGTTGAACAGAAACATGTCAGACCGGCTAATGTTGAAGGAGGTCTGAGCCATAAACTCCTGCTATTGTGAGCAGATATGATTAGACTAGCGGTCAGCTGATATTGATTTTGCAGCACCTAGTGACGTTATCTAGACGGCAGGGTGGCTGATTGCTGATATAATCACAATATACTATCCAGAGTACTATTTAATGTCAGTAGCGTCATTTGGACGTCAATGTTTTAGCACTTATTTAAGCATTTGCATTCGCTTTCTTCATTCTAGTACTTTCACAATTTAATTAAGTACTTTCGCTTCTTTAATTACCAGAAGAAAAACAAATTTCACCCTATTCTCACTGATTATTCTGTTTGAAGTTAAAAGTGAATGGCAATTCAGCAAGCATATATTTTGCATAATATTTACTCAAAATGGACTAAAATATACAATGTTCCAAAGTTTGGAGTCAGTAAGATGTTTTAATGTTTTTAAAGAAAGCCTCTTGTGCTCACCAAGGCTGCATTTATTTGATTAAATATACAGTAAATATGGCAGTATTGTGAAATATTATTGGAATTTACAATAACTGTTCAGTAATTGAATATATTTTAATATATAATTTATTCCTGTGATGACAATGCTGAATTTTCAGCAGCCATTACTCCAGTCTTTAGTGTCACATGATCCTTCAGAAATCATTCTGTGATGATTTGATGCTCAAGAAACATTTCTTATTATGATCAGTGTTGATTGTTGTTTGATTTATTGCATGTTTGTTGAATAAAAGCATTTAAATAATCATGAGCTTTTTAAATTGTAGTATATTGGGATAAAAAAAAGTATTATATATTTCTAAAACTAATTGCCAATGCCAAGTAATCTCTAAAATGACCAAATATCAACTACATAATTGTTTGGCTGCTACGCAAACCTTTACAGATGTCACAGAGGCTTAATGTGTATTCCCCTCAGGTCTGTTACACGCAGCTACTACAGAGGGGCAGCAGGGGCTCTTCTCGTGTACGACATCACTAGGTAAAGTCACACTTGTATATGCAGTGCCTCTGCATAATATTATGTATTGCTCTTTTATTCCCAGATATTCATATATTTCTGGATGTTTACCTAGAGCTATACTATGATATGCATTTTACAGATCGTTAAGCCTGTTGATTTCTCACGCTTTCTGTCTCCGGATGTTAGTCGAGAAACATACAACGCTCTGACCAACTGGCTGACAGATGCCCGGATGCTGGCCAGCCAGAACATAGTGATCATACTGTGTGGAAATAAGAAAGATCTGGATGCTGACCGTGAAGTCACCTTTCTGGAGGCTTCACGCTTCGCTCAAGAGAATGGTGCGTATGTCAGACAAGCAGATCCCGGCTGCTAACAATTGTACAGCGTTATAGAGGTGCCCAATTGCTTTCAAACGCCTGATAAAAACATCAGCATAATCCACATGACCACAGTACATCAATAAATATCTATTGAAGGGAAAAGCTTTATGTTTGTAATAAATCCATCAAGATGTTTTTAACTTCAAACCATTGCTTTTGGCTAAAATACATGTCCTCTATTCATGATATCCTTTAAAGCATATTTATAGCTCAAAATTATGTATTGGACAATATATCTGTTTTCATTTTGTGATTGTACCACTAGAGGTCACTTCAGGATAGTATAACTAACATAAACATGAGCCAGTAGAGACCCACAACTGGCTGCATTGAGATCACAAGGGCTTTTCCTGAGGCTAATCAGTGATTGGTTATTGGTGCCTTACCATTGTGGATATACTGAGTGCTTATAGATCTGTGGTGTTATTGTTAACTAAAATTGTTTGCAATAATATAAATGAAGTTAAAATAAAATAAAATCTAAATATTAATTGAAAAATGTAAATTTGGAAATGTTGCAATAGCAACTAAACTAAAAAAATACCTTAAGAAGTACTAAAATGACTAAAGCCAAATATAGAATAATGCTATATATATATATATATATATATATATATATATATATAAACTAATAAAAATGACAAACGTACATCATAAATACAATAATATATATATTATACTGAATAAATATTATTACAGAATATTTTGCAATATAATCACAGTCTTGGATTTTTTTTTTTGGAGAATGCATTCAGTGAATATTATTAAACAAAACCTGTTTATATCTTTGCTTTCAGAGCTCATGTTTTTGGAGACCAGTGCTCTAACAGGGGAGAACGTGGAGGAAGCTTTTGTCCAGTGTGCTCGGAAAATCCTAAACAAAATAGAGTCAGGTACAAAAATACCAGTGCCTTGTGCTCTTACTTATAAGCTTACAAAAACATTTGAATCATGCTGCTGTGCTTATCATTTGGTTGTGTAGGCGAGCTGGACCCGGAGCGGATGGGTTCAGGAATCCAGTATGGAGATGCAGCGTTGCGGCAGCTGCGTTCTCCCAGACGGGCTCAAGCAGAGAGTGTGCAGGAGTGTGGCTGTTAACACAGATCCCAGACAGCTGACCAACCAGGTGAAGGTCCAGAGGGTTCACTTCCTCTCTCTGCTTGCTTTCAAATCTTTTAAGATTTCAGAGGTTTTAATATTAGAAGCTGTTCTGAGAGGTTTCAGTACTTTTTTTTAACATAGTGATGTGCAATCGTTTACGTTATGTTTATTCTTTGATACTAATTTTCTAATTTTTGCTAATACTATAAACTTGATATCTAAATAGCTCTGATATGAGTGTGACAGTTTGAATGCATGAAGGGTGGTAGAGTGCTGTTCTTCCTCCACTGGCATTCTGTACCACTCACAACGGCAACATCCACTAAAAATAGCTGTGCCGCATTCAGATTTAATCAGATACAGTTGTTCACATTTCTCAGAACATCATTCCCTGCATGTTAGATTTAAGTGTCTTGTTCAGTGTGGTAGTGTTTTTTTTCTGTTCAGTGTCCTTGTTGTTGTTTTTTTAAATAATTGAATCATATATGAAACTTTTAGTTTTTAGCTGGAATTTTCATTTTTCTTTCACTTTTTGCTCACTATTTTCATTGCATTTTTCAAACACTGAGTCACTTCTTACAAATGTGAACAATGTAAGAATCTAAGGTGATATAAAAAAGAATGCAAAACGATGGGTCTGTAAATACAAACATAACATTTATGTTTTAATCATTTGTAAACCATTTTCTATGTGGGTATAGTTGCACTGAATTGAATGAGACATTACACAATTGCATTACACAGTGTTTCTTGAATGAGGCCCAGTTTCCCCAATATTCTAATTATTTAGCACTAATTTCTGCTCACTACTAGTTTACCCGTTTCCTCTGCAAAAGGATGTTGTTGGTTTCCCTTTTCATTGTAAAAAATTGTGGTAACACTTTATAATTAGGTTCTTTATGTTCACAAATGCAGTACTTTTACAGCATTTACTAATCTTGATTCATGTTAATTTCTATGTAAATTACCATTCAGAAGCTCAAAACCATTTTCAACATTGATAATTATAAGGAATGTTTCTTGAGCAGCAAATCAACACATTAGAATGATTTCTGAAGGATCATGTGACACTGAAGACTGGGGTAATGATGCTGAAAATTCAGCTTTGCCATCACAGGAATAAATGATCTTTTAAAGTATATTAAAATAGAAAACAGTTGTTTTGAATCAAAATATTAATATTAATTCAATATTAATAATATATTGAATATTAATTGAATATTCATAATTTCAATTAATATTAAATATTAATTGAAATTGTTGAATATTACTGTTTTTCTTTTTTATAAAATAAATGCAGCATTTGCGAGTCTAAGAGACTTCTTTCAAAAATATTCAACAATCTTACCAACCCAAACTTTTGAACAGTACTAATTTAAGGTTGTATAAAAATGATATATTCATGAATGAACCTAGATTATTAAATGCTTTAAAAAGTGTTGTTTCAAAATGTATTATCTAATGGTACTGACATGAGCTGTATTGTAAAGTGATACCAAAATACTTCATGACACATAATTTTAGCTTTAGTCAAAGTGTTTTCATAAATTGTCTGTAAAAGGATTTTGATAGCCGCCCCACAGCATCTCTACTGTATTTGGCATGCCCTAGCTGGGAGGAGATCTCTTCAAGAAGAGGTGCTATTTTTGTCACTGACACCCACCAAATGCCGCTCAAGTTTGCTGCTGCATGCCTTACGTACAAGTGACGATGACGCAGAACCAGGACACACACACACACACAAACAAATGGCCAAATGTTTCACCTTCTTCCACCCCCTCATGAGGACAAACAAGTCCTTCAAAGCCCTTCACCCTCTTATCAGTCAAATGCCACATGAGAGACTGTGTCAGGGGACTGGATATATTTAACTCCAGATCCTCCCAAATGCTTTCCAAGGTTTCTGAGGGGCCTTATTTGGAATGCGAGCTAGAAATAGAGATTCAAGGTGTCTTGAAGCTGCTCCTTCAGTTTGTAGACAAGAAGAAAGGCCTCTGAAAAGACCATCTATATAATTACCCGCACTTTTTCTGTGTCCTTTGGCCAAGGTTTTGTGAACACGAGGAGGAGGACATTAGTGGGGAGTTTGACGTTTGGCTCATCGTGATGGAGTGACTGTTTCCCTCACCTTACTTTTACTTCTGTTCTAACATGCCGAAGGACCCCCTATGCTCCAGAAGGCTCCAGAAAAATGTTTACTGTCCCCCTCGGGCCCAAACCAAGACATCTGTGGTACCCAAAACCCTGAGGGTAGCTAAAAGACCTGGCCCTTGCCCCTGAGAATACTGCACTGAGCCCTTGCCCATCTCTCCCTCTTCCATATGTAGATGTTGTGTAGAGAAGAGTTTCTATTATCATCGTGGAGCATGTTTCATGGTTGCAGTACTACGACATAGTCATTTATGAATATATACAGCATATATATAGCTTAGGCATACTGCATCGCTGCTCTATGGCACACGCCTGTAAATCTTATCATTGGAGTTTATCGTACATTATCTTGCTAGCACATTGTTTGCTTTTATTTGCTTTTTATTATTTTTTTCCATGTCTGTTGTATTTTTTGGTTAGTATGTTTTAGAAAAGGATGCTAGAGTATTTCATAAAAGTGGTTTTTGACATTCATGTCAAGAAGGCTTTGTTTTTGTATTATAATTTACATTCAAAACGAAAAATTTAAGGGCCAGCGCACACTTACCTTCATATCGCACTGAAATACATTGTCAGTATGAACAGCTTCAAAATCAGTGTTACATGCTCTATATTTATTGTAAAGCATTTTTGTGCTGCGGTCCCATTTTTAGGTGTCTGTTGGAATGACACTGATGTGTTTGAACTGATTTCTTTGTTTTTTCGAAAATATTGTTGTTGTATTTTTTTCTTCTTCTTGAGAAATTATTTTATTATTTTTCCTTACTTGTGCCCTGTTCTTCTTACTCATTTTTATATGGACATATCTCAAATAAGCTTTCACCGAAAATTAATGATAAATCATTGTGGACCTCGCTTCAAAATGCTTGTCATTATGTCTTTATATCAAGCTTTTTTGTTTGTAAAAATGAGACAGATTGCCAATAGTCATGTTTAACAATGCACTAAATGGTAGTTGGTTATCCATTTTTTGATTAATCTGGTCTCTACACTTTACATTGATCAAAAAAAATAAATAATAAATAAAATATAAATACATCTGTATAAATCTGTAGCACTGATGTAAAGAATTAAGGTCTGATTCAAAACCGACATAATCAAATGTACAATTTAGCTGCTGAATGTAAAATCAGTGTTTGTAAAATCAATGTAATTTGTGTAAAACTTTCTAGACAGCTTTCTTCATGGAAATGCAACAATTTCTTTAAAAAAAAAAAAAAAAAAAAAAGTTAAAGAACAATTCATAAAACTCATTCAGTTAAAGTGAATAAGGGGGGCATTTAAATTACTGCATGGATCTGACACATGAATGAGGTCTTGGCAAGCTTGCAGAATCCTGATATCCAGGAACAGCATGCTGTAATAAGTTGGCAATATAAAAATCTGCCTTGTGCATTAGTGAGAACAGAGTTTCATATTTTACTGCAGCAAACCTGTCCTCACCTACAAACACAAGAACTACTTTTATAGACGTAATACTCTTATGGAAAATGTTTTGTTTTATTTTACTTTAACATACCATTAACAGCAACCTGTTAAAAACGTTAAGACTGAAAACTGACACAATTACTATCAGACTGTGTCCTCATAAAGAAAGTGATAAGAAAAACTCTTATCTCATATAAACACATCTCACTTTCACAGGCAGTAATCTAAACACTTAAATTTTAATTCCCTTCAAAACTGTTTCCATAACAGACAGTGGAATGGATATTCATCATATTATTGTAGCTCATATACATTATGGCTTCATTATTCTCACGGTAAAACCAACACTATTCACACAGTACATGCCATAAATCACTATGAAGATATGTGGGAAAAAATACCTGTACATTTGTTCAGAGATGCTGAACTAAAAACACAGTCAAAATTAGTTCAATACCCTTATATAAATAGTGTACAAATATCCCAATATCATTATTTCTCAATAATAAATTACATAAAATACAACAAGAAATACCTGAGTGCTACTAAAAACCAAATAACATCACACTGATGGAAAGTTATGCTTGATAATGAACAGCTGGAATTGCTTTTGCTGTGTATGATCTCATTCAAAAATGATTTGTCATTTTGCTGTGAGTTTCATGCTTCAGATACCAGTGACTTTTTACATTATGTAATGATATTACTGTTCTGATACAATATCACATAGAATACACCATTAGTGTGAATATACAGGTAAAATATAATACATCTAATTTCAAAGAAAGCAGATATTAATATAACAGATCAGCTGCCAATGTGAGATTATTTAAGTGTTGATTAACACTTAAAGATCCATGTTGGCGCAAATGATTTCTGTAAAGTACAAAACAGATTTATTTACATTAAACCTAATTATTAACACAATGCAGATAATACACAACATTACAATACATCACATTATATGTCTATAATTGTCTGACAGTTACTGAACACTTAAATAATTGGCTAAGAGTGTAAAGAGACACTGGTAAATCTCATGGTCTGTAAATCTACGTGACCTACAAAAATCATGCAACAAGGCATGTGATTGTTTTGACAATTTGCCCTGCACCATCAATGGATTGTGTTTTCATGTTTGATATGTACCAGTAAATGCAACATATCCATGGTGTAAATAAACCCCTAAAAAACCTTGAGTTATAATCTGTTTGATTCATTGTGGCCCATTCTGGAAGACGGGAAGTGAGCTGAACAGATGCGCCAGTCATCATGTGAAGTGTTTTGGGTCGTTTAGCCTGAGAGGTTTAGATAGTCACTGAGATTTCCAAAGGATTTCAGAGAGCAGTACTACCGAGAACGAGCTGAAAAGCAGCGCATGTACTCCGTCATCCAGGGGTTGAAATCGGGGACAATCTTATTTCTGTTCTTTTCGAAGTCAGCAGATCTGGCTCTTTGTTTGTCAAATCTCTTCATCTGTTTTTCCACCTCCCGTCTGGTTTTTGCTCGCAACGCTGACTCATGGATCTAGACAGAAGAAACATTGCATGAAGTATGCATGAATAACGATAAGCAAATGAGTACTTAAAGGGATAGTTCCACCAAAATTGAAAATTCTGTCATTAATTACTCACAGTCATGTAGTTCCAAACCCGTAAGAACTTTGCTCATCTTCAGAACACAAATTAAGATACTTTTGATGATATCCAAGAGCTTTCTGACCCTGCATAAACAGCAACGCAACTACCAAGGCCCAGGAAGGTAGTAAGGACATCGTTAAAATAGTTCATCACTGGTACAACTGTTACGAGAATAATTTTTGTGCACAAAGAAAACAAAAATAACTTTATTCAGTCTTTGACGGGCATTCATGAGAGTTCCACAACACATGCGTGTGCATTCCTTTGTGTTTTATTAATGTCAACACCTACCCCACCCCTAAACCTACCTTTAAAATAATGCAAATACAGTAATTGTTGTTCAGCACAACAAAAATGATGCAATATTGATGTGCGTATGCCCAGTAAGCCCTGGTGGCTGTAGCTGTATGCCTTCTAGCCCTAACTGTAAACAACAAGCTGCATCCAAGTTCTACACCAGAACACCGGCTCCTGTGTCAGCAGCACCACACGCATATGTCGTGGTACTTTCAAGAATGCACATCAGAGATTGACATGAAAGAGAATAAATTGAATAAAGTCGTTATTTTTGTTTTCTTTGTGCACAAAAAACGATCTTTGTAGCTTCATAAAATTACGGTTGAACCACTGATGTCGCATGGACTATTTTATCGATGTCCTTACTACCTTTCTGGGCCTTGAACGTGGTAGTTGTGTTGCTGTCTATGCAGGGTCAGAAAGCTCTCAGATTTCATCAAAAATACCTTAATTTGTGTTCCAAAGATGAACGAAGGTCTTGCGGGTTTGGAACGGCATGATGGTGAGTAATTCTTGACAGAATTTTCATTTTTGGGTGAACAATCCCTTTAAAGGAATATTTCACCCCAAAATTTAAATTCTGTCATCATTTACTTACAAAACAAGATTGGTCCACATTGACTTTCAAAGACATTCCTTTAAAATAATAGTAATATAATGACAGAATTTTCTTTTTTGGGTGAACTATCCCTTTAAAGTCCCAGTGATAAAACTAAGCAAATAATTGTTCATCTCTATCTATATGGACTATTTATGTTAACCAAACTGCAATAGTTTTTATTATTTTACTATTTTTCCCCAATAGTTTTCTTACTGGTCAGTGCTCTCTTATGATATGGTATGCTATGCTTCCTCACCTCTGCAGTTGATGCTGTAGGACCAACATTGTGGGTTTTCTTGGAAGCCATATCTGTCTTCCTCTCTCCTGCACCATACAGGGCAAAAGGGTGACGGTTCTCTTTTTCAGGGTCTTTGGTGGCATGAGGCTTGACTTTTGATCTTGTATACTTGTGTGAGGAGCGGCGTTTGCTCTTTGGTGTGTTCAGGATATGCGTGTCAGTTTCTAGGTTGAGAGCAGGAGAGCTTTCTCTGGCTCTCTCTTCCTCCCCCTCTTGATGACTCTGCTCAGCTACTCTGGTAACAAGCTCTGTTGATAAAAGACAGAGATATGCATTTAATTTGACATTTTGAAGTGTTTTAATTAAGTAGTTTTCATTAAGTACCACAATTTCATTAAGTACCACAAACACGGGGGAAGTTGTGGCCTAATGATTAGAGAGTCGGACTCGTAATCGAAAGGTTGTGAGTTCGAGTCTCGGGCCGGCAGGAATTGTAGGTGGGGGGAGTAAATGTACAGCGCTCTCTCCACCCTCAATACCACGACTGAGGTGCCCTTGAGCAAGGCACCGAACCCCTAATTGCTCCCCGGGCGCTGGAGCAATGGCTGCCCACTGCTCCGGGTGTGTGTTCACGGTGTGTGTGTGCGTGCATTTGTTCACTACTCACTGCTGTGTGTGTGCACTTGGATGGGTTAAATGCAGAGCACCAATTTCGAGTATGGGTCACCATACTTGACAATACGTCACGACTTTCACTTTTCACTTTCAATTTACTGTGCCTTTATGCTTTGCTGTTTAGTTTTCCATTGTGGTTTGAACATTATTATGCAAATTATGCTAATCTGTGCCAATGTACATATTTCAATAAGGGGTAATGTGATCAGGTTCTCTAATACAAATGAGGTTTAGAATGAGCTGAAAATTATAAACAAATCAGTAATGTTTCTCTCTGTTTGTCATAAGTATTTATGACACTATAGCTGTAAAAAAAAAAAAAAATCATATAATTCTTACCATAAATATTAATGTTAAATGAAAAATAAAAATTCACATAAAGATTTTTTTAATGTCAGTGAAAGTAAATAATTATTAGAAAAACTATTCATTTTATATTATCAGGTTTTATTTTAGTTTAAATTTTAGTTATTTTATTATTTTTAATATATATTTCTATTTAACTTTAAATTTAGTTTCACTAATTTAATAACTGAAATCAGTAACTTTTTCAGTGCCTGAGGAAATTTTCATTCAGGTTTTTAAAATTTGTTGTTCTAATACCTGTATTTTAGATTATTATTTATTCAGATTTATTTCAATTAATGAAAACTATTTTTAAGATTTAGTTAACAATAAAACCATTAGAATACAAACTGTTTTATAAAAGATATGAATAGTATAAAAGATAAACAATAGAAGATGACAGCCTGTAGTTCAGGACTTACTGGTGTCTGCAGTGTCTTCTGCCTGTGGTTCTGGTTCAGCTGCTGGTTCTGGTGTCTCATCATGGAGCCTCTCAGGTTCAACTTTATTCCGACTCAGAGGAGTAGATTTACCACTGGAGCCCGCCTCGCTCCCCCATTCTCCCCAAAACCAGGGGTTGTGCGCTTGCTCCAACAGCCGTCTTGACAGTCTGTACTTCAGCAAATCCTCATAACATTTTGCATAACTGTCCCATTTCGGATCCTTAAATTTCTTCATGTATTCAGACCTAATTCGCTTCATCACCATATTTCACTATCGTTCGACTGCAGAAAATTAGAGAAATTGTACATTATATAGCGAAGTAACCAATTCCGATTCTATTCCGAACCCGCCCACCTCTCGCGCCAGACATTTAAACCAAATCACTATGGCAACAGAATTCTAATAGGCAAGTGAAAGCCAATCGCTGGCCAGCTGTGAATGGCGCTCCTTTGACACGCCCCCTTCACATACACGCCTACTTAAACCATGGCGTCATCTCGGAGCTCTCTGAACCTCTTAACGTATTTGCATATTAGGGTTTGTAAGGTGATAGTAAACGTGAAAGTGGACTTCACTAATACAGTTCACTAATCCAAAACACACGAATAAGAGAAAGACCAGTAAATTGTTATACGTATCATATATACGTAATGTGTTGCCATCGACAATATCCTGAACAGAGAACGAAAGAGCTTTATACTGTGAGTAGTCAACGTTAAACATCAGCGTTTGACACGACGACTATCTGAAGGAAATCAAACAGCGTGGGCTGTAGTAGTTTACATAGACGTTAACGCTGCATTCCAGCGTCGACTAGTAGCTAAAGCGAATGATCATGTGACAGCAGCGAGCGGAGGCAAGTTGAATGTTGATTCACGCATAAACACCTGTCAACACTAATCTGAGCCGTTTTTGATAATGTATTTACTTACCGTATTGATTTAAGCAGGAATGAGAAGGTAAACAGATGGCGCTTGTTGTCTGCAGACGTCAAGCTTGCTTTGTAAAACACGGTTGTAGCTCCGCCCTGTGGTGAAGGCGCTGGAAATCACGGGAAGACATCAACAGGTGTTGTCAACAGTTAAAGCTTGACATCCCCAAGGAGAGATCTATCTATCTATCTATCTATCTATCTATGGTGCTGGTGGTGCTTTTGCAGTATTGCTCAGGCAGGGTTAACCTTACAGTAGTACTCAACACTGATTACTGTTGTGTCATTCGTTCAGAATACTTCATCTCTTGAATTAAGATTATAATAATTTAATTTTAAAGCACTGCCACCTCAAAATCCGACTTTAGCACCTCTTTTTACCTTGAGATCATTCTGAGGTTAAATACAGATTTAAATTCATAAGATACAGTTTAATAGTTATGATACTGTACTTGAAATGGAGTAGGCTACTTGCATTGCTACAACAGGAAACACTGGCATCTAACAATGCATTGGGGGAAAAAAACTGCTAATCTTAAAAAATAAAGCATATACGTAAACCCAAATAGGAAATAAAACAGGCTATCGAAAAGCATATGTCCTACTCTATGTCCTAAACTCCTGAAACATTGGTGTTTTATATTTTAGAGCAGTTAATGCAATTTAGGAAAGAAATCAAATCTGTATGTGTGTGAAAATATTTATGTAACCCCCTTTGTAATCGTTATAATTTTCATAAGCAACTAATTTAATTACACTTTTTTTTCTCAGTAACTGTAACAGATTACATTTACATTTATTTCGTAATTAAATTATTTAATTCCGTTTCATGTAACTAGTTACTCCCCAGCACTGCTTAGCACCCACTCACATGGCTAAACCAGATCTGACCAAAACCAGTTTTCACAAATCTAAAATAAGTTAGTTATTTAAAACCACCTCAAAGAGTCACCTTTGACTCTTTGATCATTTTAAATAACTTGTTTATTATTATTATTATTATAGTTTAATTATTTATTCTATTCAATTGATCAGGATCCCACCCTGGTTTTCCCAGAAGCAAATGTAGTACATTGCAGTGAGGTCAGACGGAGGTCAACTTTCACTGTTTTCAGGAATTTTGGAAGGGTTGAATGACCATGTGTGACCATTTGATGACTTGAATTTTCGAAAACTTGTACACTAAGCTTTGTACACTAAGCAGTCTCCGCTAAGATCTCGATCGCTAGTCTCAAGTCTGCAGTTTCAAGTCAAACAATTTATTAACACAAATCACGGCTCAAAAACCAAATACCAAATAATGGACTTTAATAAATTAATGACTATTTATGTACAGATTACAGATTGTGATAGATAACATGGTATAATCGTCTTCTGGATCTTGATTGTGTCTGTTTGGACAATGCTGGGGCCTGCCTCTTCGTGTTCCTGCATGGTAATCCAGGGTATGTTCATCGAGTAACACATGGGTACAAAATAAATCTGTACCAAAGCTGTCCCATAACGATGAATGTATTCGCCATTATTGCGTATTCCACAGCAAATAGATGCAGATGATGGATTTAGAAGCACTTGCGGTGGACAATGCTGGGGCCTGCCTCATCGTATTCCTGCTTGGTGATCCACATCTGCTGGAAGGTGGACAGGGAAGCCAAGATGGAGCCACCGATCCATACGGAGTATTTACGCTCAGGTGGGGCAATGATCTGTCAGAGTAAGGAGACACGTGAACAGGTTAGTGATGCATTGTTGGGAACAGGACCATGTTAAAGGATAAGCACAGATGCATTACCTTGATCTTCATTGTGCTGGGGGCCAGAGCAGTGATCTCTTTCTGCATACGGTCAGCAATACCTGGGTACATGGTGCTACCACCTGACAAGACATTGTTGGCATACAGGTCTTTCCTGATGTCAATGTCGCACTTCATGATGCTGTTGTAGGCGGTCTCATGGATTCCAGCAGACTCCATACCTGTTTAGAAACACCTTATTAATAAGACTAAAAGCTGTATTGAAAATTCAGCCTTTTTTTGAATAGCATTTGTCTTTACGCACCAATGAAAGAAGGCTGGAAGACGGTCTCTGGGCAACGGAAACGCTCGTTACCAATGGTGATGACCTGGCCGTCGGGCAACTCGTAGCTCTTCTCCAGGGAAGAGGAAGAGGCGGCAGTGGCCATCTCATTCTCAAAGTCCAGAGCCACATAGCACAGCTTCTCCTTGATGTCACGGACAATCTCACGCTCAGCTATAAACAGAGTTTTGATTAAGTCAGTTGTTTCTAACATACTAACAACAGAATAAATAACAAATGGATGCACCATAATAATCCAATATATGCCTGTGATGATAATATCATGAAAATGTTATATTACCGATGGTAATAATAGGTTAATAATAGGTTTATATTAAAATTCTATACACATCTAAAAAAAATCTGATTTGTTGTGATAAACAGAAGAAAGCAAGACAGAAATGACTATTAAATTGTAAAACTGCAATTTCTCACCAGTTGTGACGAAAGAATAACCACGCTCGGTCAGGATCTTCATGAGGTAGTCGGTCAGATCGCGACCAGCTAGATCCAGACGCATGATAGCATGGGGCAGAGCATAACCCTCATAGATGGGGACATTGTGGGACACACCATCACCAGAGTCCAGCACAATACCTGAAATATTGTGGAAAAAAAATGGGTCAGAAAAAACAGCACATTTTGTTATATACAATAAAATTATTTGTAATTTAAAATGATTGTCTCACCCGTGGTACGGCCAGAAGCATACAGGGACAGCACAGCCTGAATGGCCACATACATGGCTGGGACGTTGAAGGTCTCAAACATGATCTGGGTCATCTTCTCACGGTTAGCCTTGGGGTTAAGAGGGGCCTCAGTCAGCAGAGTTGGGTGCTCCTCAGGGGCGACACGGAGCTCATTGTAGAAGGTGTGGTGCCAGATCTTCTCCATATCGTCCCAGTTGGTAATGATGCCGTGCTCGATGGGGTACTTCAAAGTGAGGATACCCCTCTTGCTCTGAGCTTCATCTCCTACGTATGAGTCCTTCTGACCCATACCCACCATGACACCCTGGAAAAAGAAAAAGGGTATTTTTAATCTCACAGTATTTAAATATTGAATTAGCTTAAGAATACTCATGTGAATGATCTTTACAAAGGGCAAAATTCGGTGGAACAAACCTGGTGACGGGGGCGACCAACGATGGAGGGGAAGACAGCTCTGGGGGCATCATCACCGGCAAAGCCAGCCTTGACCAGGCCTGAACCGTTGTCGCACACAAGGGCGGTAGTCTCGTCGTCGTCACACATTTTGATGTAGTCTAATGAGGAACATATCAGCACACTGTCATGGCAGTTTCTAACTATTTTATGTGTTAGTGAATTGGTGGCTAATTTTATGAATTTGTACAATCTCATTCACACATTTTAATACAATCTTAGATTTAGGGGTTGACTGCCATGCTTTATTTCTAAAAATCTTATGTTTACGTAAGACTCACATCATATGAATTCTTACAAAATCATACAAAATCTCTACCTGTAAAATAGTTATGTTTTCTAATGAGATCTGGCTGAACATTGATAAATATTAGCCTGCAGCTTTATGCAAAAAGATAAACTGAATTAAGTGATTCTACAGCAATGCGCTCAGTTTATACACTGCAAAAATGATTTAATCATTATAACATCTTTATTTGAATCCATTGAACAGTATATAGTCATATTTTCTGTCCTTCGAACTGTATTCCATAAGTTTTGAGTTTTTTATTTTTTGAGTCAAAGTTTTTAACTTTATTTTATTCAAAGTGTAATGATGACTGTACTAACAGCTTTGTTTAATTTATGGCAGCAATTAAAATGAATGTTTGGTTGACTTTTTTTTTTTTTTTTTTTTATACAGTGTACAACAAAGATAAAACTGTATACTGCAACCAATAAATCCAATTCAATAACCACTGAGCAAGTTAGTGTAGTGAGAAAGTAATATTTTAAGGTAACACATTGTCATATATAACTATATCTCTTAGAAATATGAAAACAATTCTAATATTTTATAGAAGTACACATTTGTTTTTTATTTTATGGTTCTTGAATGCTGACATTAAATATACAATTATCAACACTGCTAGTGACAAGATCAAAATATACAATAATGAATGAATTAAATCATGAAAATATTGCTAGGTCGTCTTGTAACTTATTGCAAACTCATTATTTATAACTTGTATGTTATTGTCTTCAAACAGAAAAGGTTAGTTGCCCTACATTTAATAAAACTTTTGTTAGTCCGTAACTACACTAGTAGCGCGTGTCTTACCTTTCTGTGATGAAGCTCAGTGCAGAACACAACCGCTGATGGATCCAGTCACGGCTGACTGACCCATGAAAACCTTATATACTCTTCGTGTTTGTCCCCATGCGCACTATTGAGGATATCTGTATGTTCAGTTGGAGTTTCCCCCATCCTTCGACCATATTAGGCTCTAGCAGGGTAAGCGAGGGGTGACTTCCTCGCAAAGCAGTGTGTCTCCCACTGTCTCCAGGTTCCTAGGGAGCATGACTGTCCTTTTATGGTTTGATAGTCATCGTTCCAGGCCCGGCGTGAACTGTATGGTGTGGGGGCGGAACTGATGTTGCTACTAGCCTTTTCCCACATGGTGCTTCGTAGTATATTTCTGTCAGTTGTAAAATAGCACGTTTAGAAATTTGTGTACAGCCAATATTTGATAGCATTATTCTTATGTAGTTTGCGCAGTGTTGGTAAAGCAGATCCGGAATAAAATCTGGAGCAAAGAGACGTCTTAATTCATAATTAAAATAAAGTAATGTTATTCTAGGTATTTTTTTTTTATTGTGAAACTTTACATGTAAATGAATTGCTGTCTTAATCATTGTCGCGAATGATATAAAAACACCTCCCCGGCCAAAGTCAATATAAGTGACTTGGGTAGTCTGATCTTTTGTAGACATTTGAGACACTTAATCTGTTCGCACCTCCACCACAGCCACTTTTCTAAGCAATTGAACTGGATGGTGTTGATATAAGCTTACTTAATGGCTTTTTTTAATTTCATCATCATAGTTTTTTTTTTTTTTTTTTTTTTACTCTGTAGTCTATATTCTCTGAAAATATGCTGTTTTGTTTTGCTTTCTCTTATAGATATTTTTATTGAAAAATACAAAAATGCTGATTATGATTCTTTTTTTCCCCCTTCAGTGCAGGGAGGTGTGTGGCTGCTCTGCATGCTTTTCTCAAAAGAGGCTCATCTCTGTGTAAGCACATATCCTGCCATAGTTGGCCCTAGAGCTTATGTTGAGCTGAATAAGTCAATGAAGCCTTTAGCCAGTCAGTGAGGGTAAGCAGCTTACTGCTTCATCAAACAAAACAACAGTCTTAGCTACGATCTCCCTGCTTCAACTTAATCAGAGCTGGTGATTCAGTTTCTGAAGTTAAGAGAGGAACACTGAGGGCAATTAATCAAACCACTTTATTATTTAGGTGTAGTAAAATTCCTACCAATGAAGTCACTATAACCATTTTGAAGATGGATTATAGATAATAGTTGTAACAGCACTTTGCCATAATAGATCCAATTCTGTTTGAGACCATTTTACCACTTCATTTAACTATTGCTGTCACTCTAGGTTTCCAAAGTAGCTCAGTAGTAATTTTATTTTCAACTGTCAACAGCACCCTCTTTTGGCAACTTGTTCTCAAAGACGGGCATGTGGACAGTGCATTGTTGTCAGAACTCAGTGTTTCAAGGTAATTTATTAAGAGTGCAGATAAAACAATAGAAAATAAGCAACAGACACACATATACATTTCACAATCTGAAACCTAATAAGTTACCACACTAAATATTAAAATCTTCTAAAATTTTGAATAGAATTCATCTTATCCAAAGGGTACATATACAAATATATATCGGCTGTTAAGTAAAAGTTACATTAAAATATCTCTGTTATAGTGTCTGTTCTCAAATACAGAGACAATCTCTATCTTTTTTTTTTTCTTTTACAATTGTTCATAAAGGTGCTCCTTCTAAAACAGTATCTTCATTACTGTCAAATAACAATGGCACTGTAACTGGTTTGGAGTTGGATTGGATCCCAGTAAAAGCTTTGCGGTTTATGATCTAGGCACGATACATTGACATCTGTTATTTCCAAAGGTGATAAGAAAGGACAGAAGTACCATTGTTTCTGTAATCATCCCCCAAAATACTTCTTTATCCATATTACTTATGAAGTATATGAAGAATGAACTGGTGTACATTTTTCAAAAATCATTCTTGTGTAAATTTTCCCACGGAATCAAATGCAACAGTTTACTTAGGAATAGTTTTATGTACAGTTTACACAGAAATTCATTCTGCTCATGTTTCATGAACAAGGCCCTAGGTACACTTCAATAAACTAATTATCAGCTGTTCCTTAATAAAGTACTGACATGATTTATTACAAGTAATGGTAGCCGTAGCAACAAGTTACTTGGTCTCATATTTCAAATGTACCTCATATTCCCTTCAAGCTTTTTCATTAAAATGTTTTTCATGGGCTATGAAAGCATAAAGTAATTTAAAAAGCAGTGCTTTTGCAACTCAGATGAGTATTAAATCATGTCCACAGCATGTATGCTGTGACTGTCTGCCATTTGTAATTAATGATCAGTATACAACTGGTTTCCAGTTACTTGGCAGTATACGATAAATAGCAACATTTCAGTCTTATTTTGGATTGCTCAAAACACAATAAAATATATGAAAAGCATTTAGACATGTTTGAATTGTGCTCTCTTTGTTGTCTTTCAATTACTGTGTTTCTTCTATTTGAAGAGAGCCTGATTCTGCTGAGCCTGCAGGAAGGCCTGCTTCTCCATCAGCTTGCGGAAGAGCCCCTGGTCTTTGGCAAGGAGCTTGGCGTGGCTGCCGATCTCCATCACGCGGTGCTGGTCCAGCACAGCCACAGCATCTGCGTTCTGGATGGTGGAGAGACGGTGAGCGATGATCAACACGGTACGGCCGTCCATCAGCCTCTCTAATGCCTCCTGTACCAGAAACTCATTCTCTGCATCCAGAGCACTGAAACGGAGACCAGGACAAGTCATCATGACATTACTCTAGAACAGGGGTGGGCAAACTTTTTGACTCGAGGGCCACATCAAGTGAGGGGCTGCATAATATTTATAACAGATGAAGCTTTGATTTTTTTTTTTTTTAATCCTAAATTGACACTCACTACTGTACTGTATGTATACTTGTACGTACATGGCAGTTCTAGCACCATCTCCACCTTATTTTTTATGAGCACTTTATGACACAGATAAGTTGCATTGGTGTACAAGTCGATTGATGTTTAAGACACATTTTATCATTTCATTCATAAATAACGTAAAAAATAAACGAAAAGTTTATAAACATTAGAAACGTATTTATATTCCCCTCACTCCACAAAAAAATCCCGAAAATTTAGCAGTGTTCAAAACAGAAAAAGGAACGAAAATAGAAGTAAAAAAACAAACAAATTATAGTGGCATTCACTGTGAACATTTATTAGGCTATAAAAACCCAGCTGTCAGGATTAGGGACCTGTCTTGTGTTTGTTTTTGTTTCCATGTGCTCCTTGACCTAGTTTCCCCTTGTGTTTGATTATGCCCATATTTGGTTGTTCCTGTTCCCATTGAGTTCCATTTGATTCACCTGTGTTCCCCTAATTATCCTCATTTGGGGGGTAAGTGCCATGTCCGCACCCTCACTCACAACTCTCTTTCAAGCCTCATTCACTCCATCAGCGTCTCACAGCGATCGTGTTCATACCACGGACGCTAAACATTCTTGCAAAATCTGTATCTTTGTCTGATACAGGCTCAAACATAGTAGAATGACTCATTTAGGAATTTGGAAAATTATTTCAGAAGATCTCTACAGTTTAAAAATGTTATCTAATCTGTCAGTTAATCTATTTTGGGACTCGTGTCTTAATCTTTTGAGTACAAGTTCATTTATAAGTTGAAGTATTCAACCAACATCTCACCTTGTGGCTTCATCCAATAACAGTATCTTGGGATTCTGTGAAAAGCATGAGAAGATAGATTTAGTGTTCCTTTGGTAAACAACCAATATTTAAAATTCTGTAAAATGCTATAGAGGACAGACTACCTTGAGCAGGGCTCGTGCTATAGCGACTCTTTGTTTTTGTCCACCTGTTCAACAAAATCAGTGTAGTTATGCATAAATTGATGAATTAAACAGACAAATTTGTCCTGTTGCAGACAATGAATTTCACCGGAGTATCAGAGGTTTATTCATACCTGACAGCAGGACCCCCTTCTCTCCTACCACTGTATCATAGCCTTTAGGGAATTCCTGGATGAAGTCATGAGCGTTGGCTATCTTTGCTGCCTTGTAGATGTCCTCTACTGTGACCTGACTTGGGTCTGCTGCCCCATAAGCGATGTTCTCAGCAATAGAGCAGGAGAAAAGAACCGGCTCCTACAACAAACAAATTCACACAGAGAAATTTGTAAAATAGAAGCAGGAGATTGCCTAATTCTCTTTTTGCTGGTGGTATTTCCTACCTGGCTTACAGTACCAATGTGACTCCTCAGCCAGTAAGGATTCAAGTCTCGTATATCATGCCCATCAAAGGTGACCACACCTGTATTTGAATCAAAACTACACATTTATCTGTACATTCTTAATGCTTTTATATCTTAGCTATTAATATAAAAAGTATCAACATTCTCTATAATATTCTTACTTTCAGTTCTCACCTGAATCAGGATCATAGAGCCGGAGCAACAGTGACACCAGTGTGGATTTGCCTGAACCACTGGATCCCACTACTGCCATTACTGACCCTGCCGGCACAGACAGACTTAGATCCTGGAAGATGGGGGAATCCTTCCTTGTTGGGTAAGCAAAACACACATTACGAAACTCCAGTTCTCCTTTTAACTGCTCTGGTTTTAACACAAGCCCCTCTAAAGTAGAAAAAATAACAAAAAGATAATTACGGTACTGCCGTTCACATATGAAAAGTTAAACAACTTTTCATATGAAGTAATGTGAATTTTAGGTATTATTTACAAGGAAATTCTATTTACCACTGATGGGAAATTCAGGCTTTCGGTCCCTGAGTTCCCATAGACGAGTACCAGCACCAAGCCCCTTCATCAACTCTGAGTAGAATGAGCTGAAACCTTAAATTAATTGACAGAAAAATGACTTTGTACTTTAAAAACTTCTACACAGGGCAAAAATTAGAGCTAAATATATTTCTACCTATGAATAAGGCCCAAGATGCTTAACCCCTACAAGAGTGGTTTTGTTG
Organism: Tor tambroides; assembly: GCA_021397915.2. Lineage (NCBI taxonomy): Eukaryota > Metazoa > Chordata > Actinopteri > Cypriniformes > Cyprinidae > Tor > Tor tambroides. Next base: position 75,482 of record JAFVLL020012481.1, on the reverse strand, counting down.
GGAAATCCCAGAACTGTGTTGAAAGAAACCTGTTCTTTGTCTATTATCATTTTGCACACTGACTACAAAAGTGATAAAGTATGCCTTGGGACCAGATAAACTAAATAAAGTGAGTACTATGTAAACCAGCCCATTGAGTATTTGTGGTTTGATTTTTTTTAACATTAACAGTATTATTTTGATTTGATCAAAATACTTCAAAATACAAAATATTTGATACAGTAAAACAGTAACATTGTTCTATACTAATAATTTTTTTCAGTTTTGATATTTTAAAATGTAATTTATTCATGCGATGACAAAGCAGAATTTTCAGCAGCCATTACGCTGGCATTAGAAATTATTTTACTATGCTGAATTGGTGCTCAAGAAACATTTCTTATTATCAATATTGATTAGACTTGCTGCAGTAGTTGGTGTTACTGGTACAACCAGGTGCTCGGCAGTACACCGATTACACCTTGCCCACCTTGATACCACCCCTACTGTCGTTTTTTTTTTTTTTTTTTAAATAGACATCAAAACAGTTTAATTCAGTTGGACAATGGATGCTACAATTGTAAAATGAAAGCATTTGCTCTGCTTCATGCTGCACGAGGACCAGCACAGTGCAGCAGGAGTCGAATTTCAGTTGTCACATGAAGAGAGTAAAGCCTGATTTAAACCTTGCCACATCCGGATGAATGCGAAGGTGTGCCTGGCAAAAACATTGCAAATAGTAATGAGACAATGGCGGAGGATTTGGTTTCCAAGTGAAATGTAAAAGTGCCTGTTTGGCAATATTTTGATATTAAAAGACCGCTTCTTAAACCAGAGAAGGTGAACTTGTTGGTTTTCTTGGCAAAAAAAACATGCAAGCACTGTCACCGACAGCCAATTTTAGGGCCAGACTTAATGAGCAGGGCAAATTATCATTAAAGCGCAATTCCATAAAAGCTCCGATGGGAGGGGAAAATTCTGCGGGTGATTTACTGACAATGCGCAAATTAAACAAAACAGACGGAACATCTCATTTCTATAATGGCCAGCGCAATCTACCAAGAGCAGCACAAATTACCACCTGCTTTAAGACATGCCTTTTTTGGGCGTTAAATAACGCCGCAAATACCAGTGAATTGACATATCTTAGTAAATCAGGTTGCATGATTAATTTAAATACTCTGCTCCCATGAATTTACCAATCAAAAGGGAAACTCTTACAAATGCATATTCAATCAGGTGAGTCGCAAAAATAACTCTGTCCACGCCTTTTCAGCGCTAATTTCCCACTGCGTGTCTTTAGTAAATCCTGACACTGACAGTTGTTTTTTTTGGGGGTTTTTTTAACGCCAAATGAGGTTTTGCGCTGGCGCAAGCTGATAGTAAATCTGGCCCTTAGCTTTAGTTTAGTTTCTTTTTTTTTCATTTTGAATAGCCTGTTGACAGTTTACCTGATGTTACGCTACATTGTGGGAGGCTTTTTTATTTGTTTTTTATTTGGTTAGTTCTACAGTGTTTCCTAATTTAAAACTTTGTGTAATTTAGTAGTCATTATATAATACAGCATGTGATGTATGCCATGCCTCACCTTAGTTTTTGTTAATAAACTTTTTTTTTGTTACATAAGCTAGTAGTCATTGTACTGTTTTATTGTTTGATTTATTTAAAGTGAAATATATAAAGTAAGCACAGCAGACAATCATTGTTTCTTGTAAATCATGACTCCAAGATAGTAAATTCGAAAGTGAAAGCATACAAAGCCCGGTGTTACCAGTAATACTGGTTTTATTGCAAGTTTATTTACCAGTATGAACATTACCATGACATCCCTAATATTGACAACATTGTGCTGCTTAATATTTTTATGGAAACTGCAAAACATTTTTTCAGGATTTATTTGAAAAAGAAATATTTTGTAACAATATAAATGTCTTTACTGTATTTTTTTAAAATCAATTTAGTGCATTCTTCCTGAATAAAAGTATTAATTTCTTAACAAACAAACAAACAACCTTGGAATAGAATAACATCCTCACCTGCAATGCTGATGCCCACCCAGAATGCATACATTAGGAAAGAGGAGAGCTGCCCAACAGTCATGGACTCACTGGCCATCAGGAGACCTCCCTTATACAACACACTCAGGATGATGATATTTCCACTCAGTCCTGTCTGTGAAAGAAATGAAAACATCAGAGCAGAAGTAGAGGGCTACTGTACTAGACAAATGATCTTAAACTGACTTACTGACTATGATAAGCATAACTTATAATTATGCATACAACTTAAATATTTGTACCACAATTAATTATCTCACCACTCCAAAGAATCCAGCAGAAAGCACTGCCTCTTTCTTAGTCAGTTCAAAAATTTGGTCAACCTTTTCCGAGTACTTCTGCACCTCCGTCAGCTCTTTTCCAAAAGCCCGGACTGTCCGTATGTTGCTGATCCTCTCTTCTGCCAACTAGGAGATGCAGAGCAGCTACACATTAAAAGGATCCTTTGGCTACTTGGCATCATTACACTTACAATAGAACAATGAATTTAGCAATCAAGTGATTGCTGACCAAGGCTTACTTCCATATCTGCAATAAAACATGCAATAAATGCCCCATTAAAAGGAAACATGACCTCTTACCTGTGTAGCCTCTGCCAACGCATCCTGTGTGCGTCTCGATATGGATCGTAAGAATCTACCGAAAATTACAGCCAGGCAGGCAATAGGAGGAACAACCATTAGCACAAAAGCTGCCAGATTAGGGGACACATATAACTGAGGAAGAGAAAGAGAAAGTTCAATAACTGAATTAGTCAATGATGAACGCTGAGCAGATGCATTCTAAAGTTCAAACATGAGACATATACTGTAAAGTTCCATGAGGAACAATTAAAAGAAATCACAGAGCATTGACATCAGAATAACTGCACCCCACTGTATCTTCTGTTTTTGAAGCAGATCAGGAAGTAATGAGTCAGATGTTTTATATAAGCAGAATTGTGGTGGCTAGTTTCGCATGAGCACCTTTCACATTTTCTCTTTAGAATATGTGGTTAAAATGTGACATTCATAAAGGGAATTAGCTGCTGAAATGTCAAACTATCACAAGCGTCTCACCATCATGCCAACTCCGGCCCCTGCCTGGGCGAGGGAACGCAGCCCATCAGACAGGTTGTCAGTGAGGCAGTTTCCGACAATGGCCGTGTCTGCTGAAAGGCGGTTAATGAGCTCACCAGTTCGGGTCTTATCAAAGAATCCCACCTCCTGCATCAGAATCGAGGAGAAAAGGGACTCGCGCAACTTTCGCACAATCTGTTGCCCTGTGAAAATAGCGAAAGGATTATTAGAGAGCAAGCACAGAAATTCATGCTGTCAACACAATGAGTCATGTGGAATGATTCTTCATTGATTTGAGAAGACTAAACTAGACCCTACGTACCTAAAACAAATAAATTGTCAATAAATATGTAAACGTTTGAGGTCCATAAGAATTTTTAATGTTTTTGAAAGATGTTTCTTATGCTCACCAAGACTAAATTTAATTGATCAAAAATACAGTAAAACAGTAATATTGTGAAATATTAATAACATTTAAAATAACTTTTTTATATATATTTTAAAAAGTAATTTACTCTTGTGATGGCAAAACTGAATGTTCAATCTTCAGTGTTACACAATCCTTCAGAAATCATTCTAATATGCCAATTTGCTGCTCAAGAATTATTTTTTTTACTATCAATGTTGAAAACAGTTCTGCTGCTTAAAATTTTTGTGGAAACTGTGATACATTTTTTTCAGGATTCTGAGGAAAGAACAGCATTTATTTGAAATACAAGTCTTCTGTAACATCATAAATGTCTTTCACTTTTTATTAATTTAATGCGTCCTTGCTGATTAAAAGTATTAATTTCTTTCAATAAATAAATACATTCATATAGACATTCATAAAATATAAAAAGTCTCATTGCCCCTAAACTTTTGAAAGGTAGTATAAACCACAAAATTCCCCTCAAAACAAGTCTGTACTGCACTACGAAACATCTTTGTTTTACATAATCTGCGTCAAGACTTCACCTGAGATTTCCATGAGGTAAACACGAGCAGCATTTGCAGCGCCCCCGCAGAGGAAGACCCCTGTTAGCACGATACACAGGGAGGTAAGGGAGGAAGTGAAGTCCTCTGGGGGGCTAGTGTAGATGGTGTCGATCACTTTTCCCAGAAAATAGGGTGCAGACATGGTGACAGAGCTGGCGATCACCAAAAACCCCACGGCAGCTGTGAGGACAGTACAAAAGGTACATTTGCACAAATGGCTATTTAATTTGCATTTTTTCTTTAGCTTCATTTTAAAAACACTTGCGACTAATATTGTTATATTGCAGCTTATATTCTATGCTATAAAGTGGTACCATCTGATATACATGATATTTGATATATATCTTTGTAAATTTTTGTCTACATACGGATTAATCTCAGAAAACAGTAAAAATCAACCAAGTTCATTCAATGATACTTAATAAAGAACATGAGCATAGTTTGACTTGCCTGTCAGTCTCCATCGCTGAGGATACGTCAGCTGCAGCAACTTCTTGGCATCTTCTGAGGGAACACGTAACGAGTTTTCTGAGGTTTTAACTTTACTCTCCTGATCTACCACAGACTTTGCGGTTTGTTTGGAGTCCGTAGATGTGCTATAGAGAGCAACCGTGTGTCTGGAGTGTGTCCACACTCTCTTGGGCAGAAACAACCCTCCAGTTCTGAGACAAGAGAGCCAGGACCTGCTCCTTCCCGTATAGACAGGCATCACAAGGACATCAAACGATCCGTTCTTGCACACTTGCCTTTTCCACGGTGTTCTTGAGGTCCGATTAGACAAATGATAAAGTGTATCTGACCGACAGCAGGTAATGTTACACTGCTGCAGTTTCCCTACAGTAAATCGTGTTATTCGCAACATTGTCCCACACATCTGGAGAAGATGACCAAAACGAAGTTTACGAGTCTCACCTAACCATTATCTGTCGAAACTTACTGTATAAAGTCAGATGACCAATGTATCGAGCGGTGCTGTAAATATTGGATTATCTGGACACACTCTTGACTGCATGGCACTGGGCTCTCGTTAGAAAGACTGACCTGTTGCAGGCCGGGGTCTACGGTTACTGAGCATTATCTGTTCCTGACAGTTTTCACATCCAGCCTTTGTTTGCGTTATCTTCACACACGCCCAGCGCACTCACCGGCAGCGCCCTGTCACAAAACCTGCTACACATCTGTCGGGCTTTACTCAACACAAAGTCAATTACTGTTCAAGTCACAAAAAACTGTAATTTGGAGTGTTTTAAAACAAAAAGGGGATATAAAAAGGTGATTCCTGGACTTTCGAGGAAGCGAAGCGCGGTCTCCGTCATAGATGTTAACAAGGAGATGTCACATTGGGCTGGTCAGTAGCGCCGCCATCTTGGAAAGGTCAACACTGTTTTAAGTAAATATTCAGTTTTAATACATTGTTTATGTACTCTGATAGAAATAACTGTTAATTAATGGTTCTTTTTATTATGATTTAGTAGCAAATATAGTATTAATGTTTATAACCGTCTAGATTTTTCTCTATTGCTTTAAAACTGAAGCTTTAAATAAACTGGACCATGTTTATGACCATTCGTTATCTTTTACAGATAGTGTTTACCTAATACTCAGTTTTATGTTGACATTTATATTTATTACAATATGCATAACTGGTCAGCGTTTATGATAAACCCAATACTGTAAAAAAAAATCTTACGGGTTGATGTTGACCTTTCCAATATGGCGGAACTGCAACCACAGCGGCTAATGCGGAATCTATGCATTCTATGATCTCTGACGAAACCTTTCTCAGACACGATAAGTCAAACGTTTAATTAACCGACCACTTGTTAAATAAGTGTTTCATCGTTTTACTTGATATCTGCTTATCATTCAGTGCCTATTAAGGGTGACCGATATTTCGACTTCATTATCATGTGTAGCTTGCTGTAATGGTCACAAGGTAACGTTACGTCGTCTTGCTAACCTAACTTAGGTATACATTTCCTACATGTTATCAAAACGACGTTCTAAACTTTACTGTCAAAAGACGACGTTCTAAACATTACTGACAATAGCTCCTGGAGCAATCCACATAAACACTTTTATTTTGTTACAATACAGTGAACCAGTATTATGCTTATTCCATCCCCAAGTGTTGATGCTATTTCTCGATTATTACTGTCTGGTGTCAAAGTGAAGAGGTTAGAGGTCTTTGCAGACTCCGCAGCGACAACACGTGTGTGATGAGATTGTAAGTATTTTAGATCGTTAATCTCATTACATTATAAATCGTCTGCTATAACAGTTGTTATACCACGGTCCTTTTTATTCAATAAAATCTAGCACGCTTGTTGAGGTTGTTTCGCGATATGATTCGCTAGGGGCTGCCAGACATCTGCTGGTGTGTTTAAAATGATTTTCAAACATAGAGAGTTTACTTTAGTATGATTTTATGTGACTATTGATGTAGGAAATGAATGTGTTTATGCATATCGTATGCATAATAATTAGCTATGTAGTAATAATAATGATAGCAATAAATTATTATAATTATTATGCTATTGTTGATGTTGTTTATAGCATTACGGTAAATAATAATGCTAGATAGTTTTGTGATCGAGATGTAATGTATTTTATATACGATAATGTATTTTCATCTTCAAAACTACAGATTTCTCACCCAAAGAACTTCATGGCTGTTATTTCGGAAGTAAAGTAAAATAAGTTAAAGTACCTTTAAGTACTGTTGTTGGGTTCTGTTCTCTTTATAGGCTATCAAACAGTGTCATTTTAATTTTTGTCATTTTAATTATTTTAATGATTTTGCCCAGTCAATTAAAGGCTTTTTGTTGTTACTACGAGTGCCTTGGAGTAATTCATCTTTTCAGACAGAGTCATTTATTGGATGACTGTTTAAGTTGTAAGATGTGAATATTGGTCAGACTGATTATCTGTCTACCTCTGTCAGCCTTCTATTAATATTTAATTGGTCTAATTATGTGTAAACCGCACGATCATCGCTGTTTTTGTTCTTTTAGACACAAAGGTATTTAGAAATGGCTGCTATTTACTCTGGGATCCATCTGAAGCTGAAAAACCCTCGCACACCCTGGCCAGATAAACTGAAACTTGCTCGATTTGCATGGATTTCAACACAATGCCTTCTTCCTAATAAAGAGCAGGTAATTTATCTGATGTAGACTCAGTCTGCATATTTTTGAGAGTATAAAATTGACTACTTTTTAACTGGATATATCTAGCAAAGGTACTGTAATATTTTTAAATGAATATTTTTCAAACATTCATGCCTCTTTCCCTATCAAGGTTCTGTTTGACTGGACAAGTCATGCCCTCACTGGTTTTTACAATAAGAAAGTGGACGTACCCTCGGAGGTGGTGGAGGGTTTATGGACCTACCTTGATGATATCCTTCACAGCAGGAAGCTTCATAATGTGTTGAGTCAGGGAAAAACCATTAGCCTTCGTCTCACACTAGCACAGGTATTTACCAGTACTTCAGTGTTGCAATAATTTCACTTGGTCTCAAATGTGCTCTTGGATAGATACCTATAGTAACACTATTGTTTTAAATAATAATTAATTTCTGCTTGTATTATTTGCATTTGTAAGTCTCTTTAATTTAGTTATGTTAATTTCATCAATATAGCTTGAATATTAGTAAAGATTTTCTTTCTTTTTTCTTTGGTCAGCGTTATCAAAGACAATGCATATTCTGATGATTTTTAAAGACTTTTATCTAAAACGTGCTGTTGATAAAAATATGATGAGAAAAAAATACCACCACAACAATGAGGTAAATGTTTAAAAAAAAAAAAGATTTAGAAAGAATATGATTGTTTCAAATAACACTAATAAAGTCGTAATGCACACTTTTTCTGTAACAATACACTAAGACGCAGACATAGAATAATTAAAACATAAAGAATTCACAAAAATGTAAAAAAAATAGTGTACTCTAGTGTATTATTTGCAACAAGGACAATTTTTAAATGTTGCTTTTGTTAAATGTTGATACATGTTTAAATTAAGATATAAAATATTAAATTTCATAGTAATCACAAGAACAGTCTTCTACGTTTTATTTTACATTCATCACTGATGGGAAAAGACACAAACGTTTCGGCTCAAAGCCTTCCTCAGTGTGCAAAGCCTTTCTTGTGAGTGCGGATCATGATCTCCTATACTAAGTAACTTAACAGATTAACCTACCAAAATAAAAAGATCAAGTGACGGAAGAGCGTGGTGCAAACGGTGTTGTTGAATTTTATTCAGAGTAAAAATGACCCAAACTAATGAATATAGTATGAAGAAATATTAATTAACTAAATTTTAAGCATTTTTTGGTCTAAAAAAACTGTGTAAAAATGAGCACTGCATTTGTCATTTGTTTTATTTTATCCTAGATTATCAATGACAGGATTTTGGACTGTTCTTCAGGATTCAATCCTGAATCTGTCAGTTTCCACACCATTCTGAGCTGTTGCCATGGCATCTTGACCTCCCCAGTGCTTTCCGTGACCTACACTGCTAAGTATGAGTTGTTAGTGGAGCTCTTGAGTCGACTCTGTGGCTTGTCCAGCATGCAGCTCAGGCAGCAGAAAAGTGAGGAGCCTCTCTCTCTCAAAGTCTCTGAGGTTCTCCTTCTTGTTCTCAGCACCTACCTAACAGTGCAGAAACAGCAGGCAAACTCCAACCGAGTGTTTTCCCAGGTAATGGCACACCTTCTTCATCCGCTTCTCCTGCTCAGACACTTACTGAACACTAGAGTATGGATTGAAAAGGATGACGTCAAAATTCGTCAGCATCTGAGCAAGGAAATCCGAAGCAAAGTTGACACTGTTCTTCAGTCAGCGCTATTCATCCCTGATCATTTGCTGTCCTACAAGGAAGAAGTTTTACCATCGGAGGATAAAGCTGGGGCCAAAAAGAGCCATGCGGGAAAGGGCGTGCAAGGCCCCATCAATATGATCCTTTTGAAACTTAATGTCCAAGGAGCTAACAAAGAGGAAAAGGCTTTATTTTATGCTGTTAAATCAAACTCTCTCACTCTGCTGTTTAAATTAGCCCTAGATTCATTTTGTAAAGGGGGAGAAAACAAGCAAGTGATCTTCCACCTCATGGTTAAGCTCATTACTGCTTTACGGTTCACAGATGAACTGGATATTGACGAGAAATTTAGTGCATTGAACTGGGGTATTGCTTTACTTGCTCTGGAGAACCTCCTGAACTCCTGTTTGTCTGGTGATATCTATAATGTGGCTGCAGACAGAATACAACACGGAGAGGTGCAATTGAATTTCTACAGGAAACTGGCTCGCCTATTATTTAACAATGCCCAGATGGGCATCCCAGCTTGGTACCGCTGCCTCAGAGCTCTGCTTGCACTGAATCACCATATACTGGAGCCAGATTTAGATGAGCTCCTTTCAGCTGTGTGGGTTGATGCAGACAACATGGAAGTACGTGTTAGGAAAGCCAGAGAAGCACTCGTGTCTGCCGTCTTGCAAACTTATGCCAAACTCCGACAGCTGCCTAAACTTACAGAAGAGCTACTTGATGTCGTGTGTCGGCCTGCAGCGGATGAATTGAGACTGCCATTGTTGCCCGAAACGATACAAAAGGCCCTGAGTCAGTGTTTGCTTGACAATCCTCCGAGCCAAAATCTCGAGATCTGTTGGCTCATTTTAAAAAAGATGCAGTGCTATTTTCTCCCCCACATCCAAGATGAAACATCGGATTTGGTGCTGAAAGTGTTTTCTTTGAGTTTGCTCCTCTACGTTGTACTCTTCAGTTTTAAGACCCTGGATAACAGCACCCCAGTGCCAATCGTGAAGAAGACTCAGAATCTTATGATGGAGATGTCGAAGGTCATTGAAGACCTGCTGAAGAAGAACCTTGTCACCGACAGTCCATGGATGGAGAAGGTCCAAGAGGTGACCCTTCTGCTTACTCATACTTGGGTTGAGGTGAATACGCTCTTTCAGATTCACTGTTCTAAGTACACAGCAACGGGTGCCTCACAGAGTGCCGCTTTAGTGGACGAAGCCCTGACACTAAGGGACATGGACAGTTCACTTGGTAAATTAATACAGAATCTCCTTGCACTCCACAAGCTGAAGATACACTTGCTTAAACCATCTACTGAAACATCAGATGCATCAGAGGTGCAGAAAATGGCTCAGTTTATTCTAAACAGGCAAGAACTTTCAATGATGCTCGACGCCAACCAGATGTGGGACTTTCAATTTTGTACTGTTAATGCTGACACTTACATGGCAGCCCACTGGTTTCTTGTTACCTCCAACCTTCCATTAATTGCCCCTTATCTTGAACCAAATGACACGTCTGTTTTTGCAGAATGCATGTTGAAGTCTTTGCTTCAGAGTTTGGATGCTTCTAGAAGCAATTTAGAGAACACTGGGATCTCTGTCTCCTTAATATCAAGGCAATTACTTGAGAGTCCTGTTCTTTGTGAGTTCCCTGAGATTTTCTCTGCAGTGATAAATTGCATCATCAAGGCATTTTTTGGACAGCTTGGCTCATCACACGTTCAGTTCATCAGTCCTTCGTTTTTGAAACCTTGTGTGGAAATGGTTGGAGTTGAAGACGAAGAAACAAACGTGAAGAGACTGAAAGCCATTGGACAGGAGATGTTAGACTCTGTCAAAATGAGCTCTTCCATACCTCTATCTAAAACACAGGTAGATCAATTACAGCAGCTACTCAAAGTCACAAGTATCCTGAATGGAAATGCAGTGTCCCCTGAAGACTATTCAGAACTTTTTCTGACTTTGTTCACGCTGACTTCTTGTGTTCAGTGTGATGAAAGCATTGATCTCTCTGCATCTATTGGATTGCTCAAAGAGCTTTTTAATGTTATGACTTCACTCCTGGAGGTTAAAAACTCTCATATGATCCTGAAAGTTGTTCATGGAAGTAATCTCTTAGAGGCAACAATGACTTCCCTCTTTTCTCGGAGCAGCAAGGGGCTCTTCAAGGGTTTGGATGGCCTGATCTGGTTGTCTTTCCTTCAGTCAGTTCAAGACTTCATTCAGTCCCTAATTCAGCTCATAATCGACCGGAAGAGCAGCATGTGCCTCAATCTGGAGAAGTTTACCTCCTTCATGGTTGAAAGTAACCTCTCCGCAGGAGTTCTGGCTGTAGATGCAGGGGATCTCTGCTCGCTACAACTCCATCTGGTAACTTTAAGCACGCTATGCAAAGAAATGATCACAAGCCTCGGCAAGAACAAACAGCTGGATCAGACTTTGACTCATTTGTTAGAGAAGGCCACTTCTGTCATGGAGCCAGCCATACAGGCTATGCTGATGTGCAAGGGAAGTAGACAGATACAGTCCTTTTCTGTTGAAATGGTAACAATCATGATCAGGAGTGAACTAGCAAGAGCCTCAGTCTCTGAAAATGACAGGCAGAAGAGAATATCCCACATGGCGTTCTACCAGAGCTTTTGCCAGCAGATCTTAAAGGAACTCACCCCGGCACCCCGCCCTATGGACTTCCGTATTTCATCAATTCACTATCTCTCTGCGTTCTACATGGCTGCGGAAAAGACCAAAGCGACAGATCTTGAAGAACTCCATATTAAGATTTTGCAGAGTATCCATGCGCTGCTGTCAGGTCAGTCTATCGTAAAACTTTTCAAAACGTTGGCTTGACTTGAGTAAATTGATGCCCTGAATTTTTGTGAACCCTCTGCCTGTTCTGTAAACAGTCTGTCAATCATTTCTTCAGGAACGTGGTTGTCGTTGTCAGACGTGAAGGAGCTGGAGGGGCCAGTAAAGGAGCTTCTAAATCAGCTGGTGTCCAGCTGTTCTCAAGAGCAGTTCCATCTATTACTGCTGATACTCAGAGAGGGACTTGTGCCAGCAAAGATTGAAGGAGGCCACTGCACTGTAAGATTCTTTTAGTGTCGTAGTATTTACTGTTATGTGTAATAATATAGTGCAATAGTTAATACATGCAGTGAATTTATTACATAATGCCATTCCTTTGTTTACAGGCTTAACACATTTATTCAGTTTTTAAAATCTACAGAACATAGTCCCTAGTGCCCACTCATCAGTAAATGACACTATTTGTAAATTTATTAGGGATTAAAACCCAGACAGGACACATAATAAAGTAATTTGCATTCTTAATATTATGAAATTTAAATATTATTGAAATTGACTTAACGTGAAACACAAACACCAGTGGAGGATTTCAGGTCAGAGGACAAAAACATCTTAATGCATGTACAATTAGATCAATAATGAGTTGGGAAAGTTGTTTTATTATTGAATTATTGCAGAGAATAGTTCATCATTTGCGTTTTGATGCAATCTGAGAAATAGGATCTGTCGTTGTTGTTGCATAAATCAAGCTATGAATGTCATTCAGACAAATTACTGAAACTAATAATCACATAAAGGTCTATTAGTAGGTTTTCTTTGCTTAAAAATGAATTATTAATGATTAACCATCCTTATTTAATTGAATGACAGCCTTAGGTGGTATTTTTAAAAGTCTGCCACCAGTTTCATTGTGTGTCTTTATTCTGGATGATTGAATTTGACATAAAAAGATTAAGTTAACAAAATCCATTCCTTTTTCTTTCTCAAAGCATGTGTTTCTAAGCATATTTGCAGTGTGCATTGATGATGTTTTTTGTTTTTTCTTTCACAGGAGGTTCTGTCCACAGTAACTTTTATAAAGCTGCTTGCCGGTTGTCAGTTTCCAGAGCATTGCTCAAAGGCTTTTTGGCTCATCACCCCACAAATCATATCTACTCTCATTGTAAGTATTTCAATGCATGTTTTCAATTTGTTTCCCATTTGATGTTTTTTTTTTCCCTGAATAAGATTAATCACACATGCATTTCTATTGTACTAGTCTCTTTTTAATGCAGTTGTCTTTTTAAGAGAAAAATATCTTGATATCCTACTTTTTGTGTAAACTTCCTCATAAGCTTTGGACTTTGGATGTTTAGGATTTAACAATTGATAGACAAATTGAAGGAAGTATTGTCTTCCAAAAAACCTTTAAACAAGATTAAAGCCAGTAAACCCAGGAACAAGAAAATGCAGGACAAAGAAAAACAGTTTAATTAACACACAAGGAAGAAGTGCTTTAACAAAAAACATGAGGCTCACGTTTCCACTTTTAAACCCTCCAACTGCATGGCACTGTTTACTTCCTTTCTAAATAATTTCCTGGACTTCTTGCTTAAATAAAAACCGAGGGACATTATGCAATAAATACTATAAAGCTTTGCTTCTATTGAGCCTGTAACGTTCCTTTAAGGGCGCCTAGAGAGTTGGCTGGCGGTGAAAAACACCATGCAGCTAGCTTTGTAAAACATATCACATACCTCACCCACCGGCCTGACTCTCTCTCGTCTTGATTTAGCATTAAAATTCATCTGCCTGGAAAAGTCAGGTTTCAAAGTCTTGTCTATGTCACTGAGTTCACTCAGAGTAGGACTGTGTGTGCCTGTCAGGTTACTTTTATCACTGCACTTTTCTTCTCAGTGTCAGAACTTGACACACTAGAGCTGCCGCTAGCGGAGTTCACAACAGCAACCAGAAGCTTTGTTAACCTTATGCTGTACACACATCTATACTAGTACACAAATATAGAACAAGCTCTGTAATCGTCACTTTTGTGATTAATATTTTATAGCACTGATCGGTTGCTCTGCAGCTGAAAAGTATTCTGTTAGAAAGTGAACTGATATTGTGCTATGTTTGAAGGTGTCTGCAGGATTTCTGGTAAATGTCAGCCTGGTTTCTAAGAGCTCTTACATAAGATTTCTATTTCAAATAAATGCTGTTCTTTGAACTTTCTATTCATAAAAGCATCATGGAATATTTTATTTATCTCCGTTTGTGCAAAAATATTAAGAAGCACAACTGTTTTCAACTTTAATAATAATAATAGAAATGCTTCTTGAGCAGCAAATCAGCATATTAGAAGGATTTCTGTAGGATCATGTAGCATTGAAGACTGGAGTAATGATGATTTCCAATCACAAGAATAAATTACATTTTAAAATATATTTTCTATTAAAAATATTACGGTTTTACTGTATCAAATATTTTGTATTTTGAAATATTTCAATCAAATAAATGCAGCCTTCTATCAAAAACATTAAAAATCTTAACTGACTCCAAACTTTGTGTCTTAATAGCACTATGGTCTCTTTCTTCTCGCATATTATTTTTTTGTACATGATATTGAGAGACATTACTATTAAATGTCTTTTGTTTTTTTCCATTTGTTTTTAGTTTGTTATAAAGGAGTCCAGCAAGATCCCTTCTCTGACCTGTGCACTGACGTTACCAACTCTCGAGACTTTGACCGTCCTGCTCCGGCAGGGTGAAGCAAAGATCTCCAACCCACACCATGTCATTGTGGTTCTGGGTGCACTGCAGTTTGTGCCTCTCGACAGTCATTCCATGGAGGACTACCATGCTGCTTTTGAGGCCATCCATGAAGCCTTGTTTTCAACTATCCACTGCTACCCTCAGGTGAGTATCCTGGGACTGGAGGGAGAGACAGATAATAGCTTAAACTTGATAAAAGGTACACATTTTATTGTTCTATTCTTTCAAGTTTGAATTGTATCCTTATATGTTTTAAATTGACTTAACAAATCAGCCAGAGGCCATGGAGGTAGAAACTGTGCCAGATGCTATCAGTTTTTTAAAGACGGCTCTCTAACATCTGTTTATCTGCCCTTGCGTCGGGAAAATGTTTTATTAATGTGGCTTTCAGGGTTTTGTTTCATGAACACACCCAACGTACTGTGTCTGGCAGAGGAAAAATGAATCCCAAAGCATGGATAAAGAATACAATATATCATTTAGTAAACACATAATATATCCTTTAGTAAATACAGTATGACATGGAATTTCTTGAGGTGAAAAGCATTGTTACTCAGACTGACTGTTTTTTTGTTTTAAGTAAAATATAGTAATTTGCTCTTATTGTGCACTTTAAAAACAGTGGATGTCATGGTAAATATGTTATGTTAAGCCGAATTGGTAAATTAGTTCTCTGAGATGCTTTGGAAAATGCTGATGTTTCCATAGGTTTATGCAAATAGGTGTATTACAGGCTAATGCTGCTTGATGTTAGGAGTGAATATTACAGTGCCCTAGAGAGGCGTTTAATTTGCACTTAATAAGAGTGAAAATGTAGTTTGGGAAGTTGCCACAAATCCTGAGGGGAAAGGAGCTTATAGTGTCTGGTAGGTAAGGAATATTGGAACTGTGTAAGACTTCAAGGTGTACAGGTTGCTTTGCCAGTGAAAGTAGGAGACTTGCATGTTGAATCAGAGATTTAAATCAGTTCATTGAAATGTCCACATAACTTAATTCCTGTAAATTCAAACTTAGCAATTCTTAGTTGTTTGCGCCACTAAAGTGTAAATCAGATCCATCTGTCTTAAAGGCATGGTTCATCCAAAAAAAAAGAAAATTGTCATCATTTACTCATCTTCGTGTTGTTCCAAAGCTGTATGAGATTCTTTCTTTTGTTGGAATGTTGGTAACCAGACAGTTGCTGGTGGCAAGCCTTTAAATGGATAGTTCAACCAATTTTGGGGCGAAATATCCCTTTAAGACTCTCATACTTTACATTGTTATGTCAAAACAACTTGACGTTTTTTAGAAAAGTTAATGGCCAAATAAAAAGTGAAAAATCAACAATCACTAGTATCTTGCTTATGTTGTTGTTGCTAAGATTCAGCTAATACATTAGTCTTCTATTAAAATGTTAAATTGATTCAGGCTCAAATGTTTTTGTATTCGTTGGATAAACATAAAGGATTTTGAATTTTACACTGAGCCCAGCTGTGCACCAGGTTTGAAAGCTTCAAATGTTTGCAGGTGATGTTAAAGGCTTCTCCTACCTTCCTGAATTGCTTCTATCGCTTGGTTTCATCAGTCATGCATGAAGGCAGACAGCGGGGTGACTCTGACAGAGGTAAGCATACCTATATTAGCCACGTTCAGAACTGTATATATTTGTGACCCTGGACCACAAAACCAGTCTTAAGTCGCTGGGGTATATTTGTAGCAATAGCCAAAAATACATTGTGTAGGTCAAAATGATCAATTTTTCTTTTATGCCAAAAATCATTAGGACATTAAGTAAAGATCATGTTCCATGAAGATATTTTGTAAATTTCCTACTGTAAATATATCAAAACTTAATTTTTTGATTAGTAATGTGCTATGTCCAAATGATAAACTTCATTTGGACAACTTTAAAGGCGATTTTCTCAATATTTAGATTTTTTTGCACCCTCAGATTCCAGATTTTCAAATAGTTGTATCTCAGCCAAATATCCAAACAAACCATACACCAATGGAAAGCTTATTTATTCAGCTTTCAGATGATGCATAAATCTCAATTTCGAAAAATTGACCCTTATGACTGGTTTGTGGTCCAGGGTCACATTTAAATATTATGTACAGTTAAATCTCTTATGCTCACTAAGGCTGCTTTTACTTGCATATACAGTAAAATAGTAATATTGTTATAATTTAAAATAACTATTTTCTATTTGAGTATATTTCGAAATGTCATTTATTCCTGTGATGGCAAAGCTGAATTTTCAGCAGCCAGTCTTTAGTGTCACACTTCAGAAATCATTCCAATAGGCTGATTTGGTGCTCAAGAAACATTTCTTATCTAATATTTTTTTGTGAAAACTGTGATTCCCCCCCCCAAATCTTTTCATTGAATAGAAAGTTAAAAAGAACAGCATTTGTTTGAAATACAATTCTTGTATTTACTGTCACTATTGATAAATTGAATGCATTCTTGATGACTAAAATATGAATTTCTTTCAAAATGTCTTATTGACTCCAAATGTTTGAACCATATATTGAGATATCTATTCACCCGCTGTTGCTTAAATCCTATTTAATTGATAAATAGAGGGTATCGTAGTTGTGTAAATGTCAATGCTGAGTTTCTCCTGGCTGTTAATATTCTATTCATCCCATAGTTGTAACCTTTTAGATAAGACTTCTGTGCAAGCAAACAAACAAACAAATTTCACATCAATGAATTCAAACGCCCTTTCTTGTCAGCATGTCTGCAGTTATTGTTGGCTGTAGTGGAGAAAAGAAACTGGAAAGCACCTGATGCTGGCGAGTTATTACATTTGAAGTTTGATATGAAAAGTGTCCTGTTCTCAACCAATGAGTCATTTATTGAGTATCAATAGAGAGCCATATGTCTCCTGATACTTTCCCATCTACAAGTTGCACTGAATTCATTTATCGTGCAGAAAGATGTTATTTGAGGTATGATTCACCTAATGAGACACGCACATCGTTGAGCCGTGTTCAGAGACAGATGCTTGCAGACTGTGGCTCTGTGGATTGAATTTCAAAGTGAAGTGAAGGAGAAAAAAATTCCATGAAGAAAGAAGTTTGAATTTGATCCCGAAGCTCGAGGCTCAACACATTTTAGCACTGAAGGCGTATCCTTTTTGAATTGAGAATTCTTTTTATGACTTAAGATTTAAAGCCTTTTTTTCTCTGTCCATTAGTCTTTCTTCATTTCTCAGACTTTCATATTTGACATCAAAGTTTGGTCCAAACTTAAATGTATTATGATGTGAGGCAATTTCAGTCTTGTTGATCGTCTTATGGTGCTTTCTTAAAACATGAATTTGATGCTCACTCTTATCTGTCTGACAGATAATCTGGCTTTGAAAAGATTTAACCAGGATTCATATTTATAATCTAAAATGTATTTAATATTAATAATTGGTGGTTAACACGTTCAGTTCCTTTTTAAAGAAAGAGAACGAAATGTGTAATTAATGGGTTTGGCAATACTTGCATGTACCAGACACTAACGTTCAAAAGTTTGGTAAGATTTTTATTTTTATTTTTTATTTTTTTTTAAGAAATTAGTACTTCGATTCAGTTAAGATGCATTAATTTGATTAAAAGTCGCAGTTAAGTCTTTTACATTGTTACATGTGTAAATAAGTATTTCAAATAAATGCTGTTCTTTTGAACTTTCTATTCAACATAGAATCCTGAAAAAAATGTATCATGGTTTCCATAAAATATATTATGCAGAACAAGCATTTTTAACATTGATAATCATAAGAAATATTTCTTGAGTCCCATATCTGCATATTAGAATAATTTCTGAAGGATCGTGTCATTCAAATACAAAAGTTACTTTAAATTTTAGTAGTATTTCACAATTTTATATTGTAGTTTTGATCAAATAAATGCAGCCGTGGTGAGCATAAGAGAATTCTTATACAAATGCTATTTTTTGTGATTTTTCAAACCTATTATGTTTCGATTAAAGGTGCCCTAAGTAATTTTGAATATTAAACATAAAATGTAAATAGATATACACACCCGTCTAAAGGTTTACAGACGTGTCTTATGGAGGTCATGCTGAGTTTTTTGAATTGGAGTTATTAGATTTTAATTAAATGCACCAACGGCGTTAAGCATAATTAATCGCATGCGTTAACAGTTCTAATTAAAATATTACAATTACTTTGTGATCTCTCTTTTTTCAGCTTCTGAGAAAGACAAAGAGAGTCTTCTGAAGTGTGCCATGCTGGTGGAGAGGATGTACACTCATATTGCCAGTGCTGCTGAAGATTTCACAGTCCTGTCTTCATTCATTGTTGCACAATATGTCAGTGAACTGCAGAGGGTGAGGCACTAGTCATTATCAGTTTTTATCTGCCACATGCCCATGCCAATTTCTACTCAAATGCTTCCTGAAATTGTCTTTTCTGCTCTCGTGAACTGCCTGCCAATATTCGCTAGAATATTCTAGAAGAATCTTCTCAGTGTCATAAATCTTAAACCACACAATTATAGCTTGAGTGTTGATGCACTGGGACTGATCTGATGTCCTGCACTCTTGGCAATAATGCTATTCTAACAGACCAGAGGTTGCGTTTGACAGGAGAAACACATTGTCCAGTGTGATTTGAGAGCCAATTGTTTTTGTCAACAAGTGTGAAATGCATTTATTTGACCTCTAACTAGGCTGAGACTCATGTTACTGCACTTAACAATCACATTGCAGATAATTGTTGTCGTTGTATACTCTAACTATGAGTTTCCTTCTTATTTCCTAGGTGACGCTTCAGCCAGAAATTAAGGCACATCTGACAGAGGGTATATACTGTATCCTGGACCATTGTGTTGAACAAGACATTAAGTTTTTGAACACCACCCTTCAAATGGGTGTCAAGGAAGTGTTCAATGAACTGTACAATAATTACACACACTATCACAAATCTCAAAGACAAGGGGAAGAAAAGTACACCGTCTAAAATTTGCATCCTCTGCCTTAAACTGTTTGTGTGACGTGAGTAAATCTGCCATTTGTAATGTTTACTTCTAATTATTCTGTTATAATTTAGGATGAGTCTAGAAATGTTAAAAATATGTTGTATGTTAGTTCACCCAAACATGAAAATTTATCGTCATTTACTCGCCCTCATGCTGTTCCAAACCTGTATGACTTTGTTCTGTGAAACACAAAGATATTTTAATCATTTTTTGTCCATACAATGGAAGGCAATAGGCTCCATTGTTGTTTGTTTTTGTGTTCTACAGAAAAAAGAAATTCATACAGGTTTGGAACAATCATTAGGGTGAATAAATAACACAAATTTTCTTTTTGGGTGAACAATCCCTCTAAATAAGGGAAAAAAAGTCTTTGTTGTGATTATGTATTTTGTACTTTCTCATTTTTTGTAATTGATAAACAGGATGATTTTTCTGAGGAGAACAGTACAATTTTCTGTGTAACCATTACTAATGTCCTCAGACAAACCCTGTTAATTAAAAGACCTATCAAAGAATTAAGGTGTTACAGTGGCTTATCCGAATTGACAACCTAAAGTCCTGAAACGAAGTCGGAGAAATCCCGTCTCAGGATTGTGCTTCTGAGTAAACCAATTAACCTGAGGCTGCTCCAGGTGGACTCTATAAAATTAGTGTACTGTGAAAGTGTCTCCTGGATGACAAATAACCAATTAAAAATGTACCCCATTAGACCTATATTGTAAAAATGGTGTTAAACATTTATAGAGCAGTCACATCAACTGCTCTGGGGCTGTTTCATAAAACAAGTTTACCAAATAAGCCAGGTTTACTTCAGTTAGTCTGACTTATTATTTGACTTGGTTCAAAATAAGTCAGACTAACTGAAATAAACCTGGCTTATTTGGTAAACTTGTTTCTGGTGTGCCTCAACTTTTTAAGCAGTACTGCAGTGTACAATAACATTGTGTTCCTGAGGTTGTCTTTGAAGAGAATTTAGATGCAAAACAGGAACAACCTCAGATGCAGACTGAATAAATGTACAACTATATGAACACAATGCCATCACAAGACAACATGTTACTGGATCCATGAGGAACTATGAAGGAGGGGGAGCACCAGGGTTTTTCTTTGTTGAAAGTGTAGATGTGATTGTGCAGGACAATGCAGGAAACGTGTGACAGAGATAAATTTACTACATTAGTTGGAAAGCTTATTTGCCATTACATTACATGTTTTAAATCGCCAATAAGCTTTGTTGTTCGTGACTGGCTCTATGGAACTCAATTGGAACTCAATTTACAATGTAATTTACACTACAGGACCTACTCAGTCTGCAAAATATAATGAACTAAGTAACAGGGTAGTAGGTAAAAATCACATTTTATACTAAAATATAAGAAATATATACTTTTATACTAAAATTTCCTTAAGTATCAAGTAGTTTATTTGCTTTTATTGACTGTGAACGTTAAATGCGTTTTACCAGATTCAGTGTATCCTGAACTTTTTTTATGTTGAATCTAGCAGACTTGATCCAGTATGTGTCTAGATATGGGTTTCCCAACTCTGGCCCAATCATCACTGGAAAAATCCCTCTCTACGAATGCATTGGTTGGTTATTTCCCCTGAACATTGTGTATACAGAATTTTTTAAACAACACTCGACAGTATTTTTTTTCTTTTTTCTTCTACATTATTATGTTGTCATTTTTCTGTTCCTTGAAGGCTACAACCCTAATTAAACACACCTCAACCAGCCAATCAAGGCCTTCAGACTCACTAGAAACTTCTAGGAAAGTGTGTTGGAGCAGGTCGGAGCTAAAATCTCTAGAACATCATGATGGAATTATCTGGCGGCTCAAGGTATTTTCAAGAAAAAAAATCTCGTTACACATGCTAAAGCACTTGAGGCTCTTCAAAAAGGAAATTCTTCAGGTGTTGTATCATTAGTTGTGCTTTCATATTGCTTACACCCATGTCAGTCACACTATCCTAGAGTGGAGGGATCCAAGAACAAGTTATTGACTATGGTGTTCTGGCTTTTCAAGTGACACTTGGCTCTGTGAAACATGTAGATGTGTGTCTGGTGGGTAAACTGATGGTGGAGCTTCTTTCTCAACTGCTCCATAAATGTATATTGCAGTGATTACCAACCACATTCCTGGAGCACATCCAACATGGCACATTTTGCGTGTCTCAGTTCAAACATACCTGATTCAGGTCATCAGCTCATTAATAAAAACTCCAAGATCTGAAATGGGTGTGTCAAAAGGGACATGCTAAATAAACCAGAACCAGGAACATGGTTCGGAGCCATGGTTCGGAGATCTTCAAGAGCTGCAACACCCTCATCAGATTCACAGAAGCTCTGCAGCCATTCCTGTTTGAAGTTTCCCAACTTTCATTTCCTTTGTTCAGCAGAGTCAGGTAATAGTGAGTACCCTAGAATTGGTGTCTGTAGGGGGTCTTTCGTGTAAGCGAAGGACTAGAACGGGACAGAAAGCATCCCAGCCGGCACCCAGGAGCTGGCAGGGATGATCAGACCAGTGGACGATGGCCAAGTCTGTTGAAAAACAGATTCGCCTCATTAGCCCGGGTGAATGCTCAAATGTAGGACTTTAGATACAACAAACCATTGAACGTAGAGGGAAAAAGACATTTGCCCACAGTGCACATATACAGACAGGTCATAAAAATAATTAATATAAGATGGAAACGGTCCTGTTCACACGCACAGAGCATGGATTCCTGTCTGAAATTCTGGATGACAATTAGAATTGCATATTTATCAAAGGTTATAACAACATGCGTCAATGTGTGTTTATTACAGAGTTCCAATGTTATTTCTCATGTTCTACCATATTTCACGCATGCCTGTAGGTTTATTTTCATAATAGTCAGCTGGCCTTATGTTTGAGGTTGAATCGCTCAGTGAGAGTGTTGACATGTTTGAAAATGTGCACCGATATAAATATTACAATCAAATTGTTTTTGAATGATATTGTATTTTCAATCAAGGTTAAGAGTAGTCATTGACTTCATGTTGTTATATAGTCCAGCAGCCAATTTTGAGAATGCTGTTATTTCCCTATGGAGATGGAGCTTTCATAAAATCATGTTGACCTTTTATATCCACTAGGAGATCTTTATTTTCCATAAACTCCCTGGATGTTTTTGCAATTCACTCCAGGCTGTATCTCAGAACAGAAAACATCTTATTCTACGTCTTTAATCTTGACATAATTGTACACTGAAAATCTGTCATCAGAATTAAAACTTTTTCCCTGAATGGCTAAACGTCCGCTGGGCGTTTATGCAGAGGGTTATTTGTGTGACATGAGAGAATAAAGCATATTTTTGTCACCACCAACATGACAAAATGGTAGGTTAGAAATATAATCATACTCCCTGCCTAAATACAGCAGTTTAGGCATATAGACTCTCCTTTCATTCCTGTTCTCAAGGCATCATGACTTCTAGAAAAGACTGAAAGGATGAAAAGATTGGAAGGTTGGGGGAGTAATAAAGCATAGAGACCTTTTACAAAATATGGATGCCATAGGAAATTGTACGTACTCTCCAATTGTAGGCTACGAGCCAAATGTTCCCACGGTAAAGAGGTTTTAGATGACAAGTTTATGAGCAGGAAATGGACAACCACACAGTTACAGAATAATAATGTGATGTTTAATGACATTCTTGAGGCTTGCATTGGTTTTTGAGTATAAACCATTTTATTAAGCTTCAAATCTGCTAGAATTTGAAGAGTGCCAGAATATTGCATAGGTCATTTGATAGTTTTTTTCTGTTATGAAGGAAGACTGACAGATTTACGTTGTGATGCAACAGATATAAATAACGGTCCTGTAAAATCATTGAAATTCAGATACAGAAAATGGCTTAAAACTTGAAATAGGTATGGGAAATCTTGGTGTCTGGGGACATTTTAGTCTATTGCCGTTCCTAGATGACATTTGAAAATCTTAAATTTCCTCTTTAAAAGCTAAAGGTTATTTCACATTTAGATATATTTTAGACATTCTTTCAGATATTATGTTCACATTTTTGTATTCTTATTACCTATATGTTGGTGTCATCTGCAAATAAATCACTTAAACCATTTACCTTATTATGTTATTATATTTGAGAGGCCTGAGTCTTGGCACATCATGATTGAATCATCTGGCTATTTGTTATTTCACAGACACTCAATCCTAATCAATTTACAGCACACTTCCAACATCAACAGCTGTCCTGGAGCAATCTGAAGATAAGTGCTTTGCTCAAGTTTGAAAAGGGATTGAATGGGGTGCCACTTGCCAGCCCAAATCTTTAACTGCAGCGCTGTGTGTACATAAAGATCCAGTCTGCAGTGCTTGTCATCATATGAAAAGTAGGTCATTCAAGTGTTTCCTTGGAAGTGCAGCAGTGTTTCTAAATCTGCCTCGTCCTTTATTCAAATTATTAGATGGCTCAAAAACATTTTGGATCTCAGGTCAAATTTTAATGAGTTATTTAAAACTGAAGAACCTAGATCATCTAACTGTAGCTTACATTATTCATTACAGTAGGCTATTGATAATTTAAAGCATTTTTATCTATACATTAGTTAGCTTTTTTCCACAGGTTTTAAAAGACACCCAGTGGACCCATTTTGATGAATAAATGAATGTCACTATCGGCCATCTAAAATCGGTCATCAGACAGCTATTGCAGGAACCAGCGCTGCTCATCTTGAAATCTCTGAAGGGCTCTTTCAAATATTTAAACTAAATCTCATTGAGATTCCAGCAGACAACCAACATTGAAGTGTAAAATTGCTTTCATTCCAGTGGAATTTTTTTTTCTTCTGAAGCTTTTATTAGCATCACATTTGGGCTTAGCAATGGTGCTGACACACAGGACAGTAACTAAAGGGGTGAAAGTGAAAGGTGGGAATGATTCTGGAGCAGTGGTTCTCAACCAGGGGCCTTTTGCAAACTTCTAGAGGGCCCCAATAAGTCAAAATTAAAATTATATAAATTTAGTTACTTTAACATTATGCTAGAGAAATAGTTCACCCCAAAATGACCTCAGGCCATCAGATAAAATTGTTTCCTAATTGGAAAAGATTTAGAAAAATTTAGCATTATATCACTTGCTCACCTGTGGATCCTCTGCAGTGAATGGGTGCCGTCAGAATAAGAATTTAATTTTGCACTTTTTTATTTTAGTGTTTTTAATCATTTTAATTAAAGTAAGTAAATTTGCTTATATGAATTACAGACATGAAGTACAGTGTGGTTGGTTTACTACCATTGATATACTATTAGTTTTTATTTTTCTTAAATATTTATTTATTGTATTTTTATTTATTATTTTTACATTTAATAATTTGTTGTTTTGTCATTTGTATTTGTTTTTTTAATGTCTGTATAGTTTTTCAATTTTATTTCAGTTTTAGTTAAGTAGTCTTTTTATTTTATTTCAGGTAACACATTTCAAATTTCAAGTAATGAATTTTTATGGTTTTGGTTTTATTTCTAGCTAACTATATAACCCTGAGTCACAGAAGAGAGAAGGACCTCAAATTCAGTATAAAGTCTTATGTAATTGAAACTACTTTTTTGTTTTTAATTTAATGCTGGGTAATATTACAACCTATATGGTGATATAAATGTACATTTTTAACAATTAAAATATACAAAATATTTTATTCAAAGGTTTAGCTGTTTGAGACTACCTGCACATAAGCACCAGGGACCATCAGGCTGGATTTACATTTTGTTGAAAAGGAGGCACAATTTACTGTCATGGGGCCTGGAATACATCACTGCTGACACATACACTTTTGTAAGATTCTCTAAATCTTTCCACATACGTTTCATTAAATGCATTTTTGGTGGAATAATTACTAAGTTAAAAAATTCAAACAATTTGCTAAAATTAATAAACTAGTAATCAGTGAACAGCCGGCCAAAAGACATCGTGCAGTGTGCGCAATATAAGGCAAGCACACAAATGTACATTAGCGAAAAGTGAGCATATTTTCATATGACTCCCGTGAAAAGAGCATAACTATATAACAAAATGTGTTTGTCAGAAATCCAGAATGAACCAAACAATGATTCCTCAGCGCATCTTGAGGTACAGGCTAACGATGGATGTCTCCACCCCCAACCCTCCTCCGTCTGCGTCTCTGCGGAGCGTGATTGGATTAAAGTCGGTTACCCTTTCCCCTCTAACCCGGTGATGCTGGCTGTTTCCTGCTTCTTCTTCTATCCAACCGCTGCTGCTGGTGATTTCGTGTTAGTTGGGCGCTGTAGCCACAGCGAGACGCTGAACGAGGACGTCAGTGGCTTTTCACGGCACAAACCCCGAGACAGCCACTGTATTATGCCATCCAAAATCACAGCAATGCGCAGGAAATCTAGGGTATTATTATGTTTCGCTGTGCTTTGGGTTCTAGGCATAGCATATTATTTCTATTCGGGGACAACGCTGAGTCGAAAGGTAGGTTTTTCTGTTCGCTTCATGTTGCATGCTGGATCGGTGCTATAATAAGTTGTTTGGGGTAACTGTGTCGAAATATTTCGTTTGCGGATGAATGAGGAAAAACAGTAACAAAGGCGAGAGAACCAGCACGTTTAAATAGCCAAAGTCTGCTGAGTGGACTCACAAAGATAGTGTTATTGCTCCGTGCTGTGATTTCAGTGCGAGACTATCAAATAACCGCGTTTGTTTTAACTGAATTCAGAGCTCGCTATGTTGTACGTGTTTCTAAAAGGCGCATTCATTCCGAAGTCGTTTTTAAAAGCTTTCATACGCCGATGTTCTTAGGAGCAAGAGGAACGTTAACTGCTTGTACAAACACGAGCTTTTCGCTTGTGAATGTTACAGATTAATACATGAGCTTTTCAAATTTGAGGGCTAATATTTAGTCTGGGACTTTTGGTGGTAGGGACTCTGGTTTTTCTCCGTGACTCGAATCTTTTGAATACGTTCACAAAGATTCTTTCTGCAGTTTACGTCGTTGCGCCAGTAGGTGGCGACACAATAGAGTATGCTTGTGTGTGGTATGAATCGTTGAATCATTCACGATCAAAAAAAGTTACTCAATTTACGTCTAATCTACTGAATAATGAGATCTATAGAGTTAGTAATAATGTTTTAGTCGTCATTAAGCATATCTGAAGCGGAGTGATATTTAAAACAATTAGTAGTGTGAATGTGCCAGATTTCCTATGTCTGTTGCATCCAGTTATTTTAGCTGCACAATAGCAGTATAGTATAGTTTTACTATTTACTGTACTTTGGTATTCTTCTGTCTACCTACTGGGCTAATAAATTATAAGTCTCACCCATTTACAGGAAGCTTATTTCTACATTGAAATTTAAGAGGCCTATGTGTGTGTGTGTGTGTGTATGTATGTATATATATTAGTGCTGTCAAAAAATTAATCGCGATTAATCGCATCCCAAATAAAAGTTTTTGTTTACATAATATATGTGTGTATACTGTGTATATTTATTATGTATATATAAATACAAACACATGCATGTATATATTTAAGAAAAAAGTATGTTATATTTATATATTAAATATATTTTTATATATAGTATAAATTATATGAATATAAATATAAACTTTTAAATACATGTAAATATTTTAAAAATATATACTGTATGCGTGTGTCTTTATATATACAAAATAAATATATACAGAAGACACACATATATTGTGTAATCAAAAACTTTTATTTTGGATGCGTGTGTGTGATTAATGTATTTGACAGCCCTAATATATATATATATATATATATATATATATATATATATATATTAGTGCTGTCAAACGATTAATCGCATACAAAATAAAAGTTTTTGTTTACATAATATGTGTGTACTGTGTATATTTATTATGTATGCATAAATACAAACACATCCATGTATATATTTAAGAAAAATGTTATGTTTATATATTAAACATATATTTTTATATAATAGGGATGGGTCACGATTTTCGAATATTCAATTAGTCGATTTATTCATCGAATATGGAATAGGTTGTGCGATTATATTTGTCTAAATATTCCTCATGTTTTCGGTGCTGATGCGGCTGAGCAGAGGTAAGCGCCAATAACGCACCTAAAAGCTGTCAAAGACAACAGAAGAACAGACTCTCTCACACGAACGCTGTAGACTAGCAACTTAGAACGATGTCAAATAAGAGTTCTGTGCGGACCACAAATATCCCCGACTGGGTTGGAGGTGTGCTGGATCCGTACTGGGAAAGGCGCGGAAAACAAATAACGCGTTCTACGGAGCCACTAAAGGGACATATGGTTAGCCGCATGCTAGCGATAGCGTTTTACATTACAGTAAATGCAGTTTCACTTACCAGCAACAGAGTAGGACGATGGCGAATGATTTGCAGATCCTGAGCACCACTGACAAACATCTAAGCTTGTATGTGTAGTAAGTACAGTGCCACTCTATAGTATAAACATGATCGCTAATCTCCAAAGTGAAAGTAAAACGGTCGCGCGCACGCACATTCAAAAGCGTTTTCAATGCTCCGCAAATTAATAACGGCTCATTGATGCCCGCAGTTAATATACAGAATAATTACTCAACGATATAATTGCGAGAGAAAGTATTGGAATATATTTTTTGGAGCAGTTTAATACCTTATGAGCAGTTGATTTATGCTAAGTTAATAAGACTGCTATGTTAATAAGTGCTGTCATTCTGTTGCGTTTATTATATTAATATGTTTCAGCATGTTATAATCATTATATGGCTTGAGTTAAGATATTTATTTAAAGATAGGTTAAAACAGTTTGTTATCATACAGATTAAAAGCGTGACTGGTCTCTCGCTCTGTTTATGGGTGTGTAACAGTAGCCTAATAACGTGACGTGCGTGCATGTATACAGGGAAGGGGTGCTATTTTCGAATAGTCGAATAATAATCGAATAATTCCCAGCGATTTTCGAATATTACTTTTGCTTGAAATGCCCATCCCTAATATATAATATAAAATATAATAATATAAATATATGTATATACATGTAAATATTTTCAAAATATACTCTGTGTGTGTATTTATATATACATAATAAATAAGCACAGTACACATATATGTATGTATAAACAAAAACTTTTATTTTGGATGCGATTAATCGTTTGACAGCACTAATGTGTGTGTATGTATGTATATATATGTATGAAGGAAGTTTGCTGAAATTCCTTTGCTCACAGGAAAATATTCAGCTCGTGTACTTCCCTTTATATTAAATGACATGTACTGTCTTGAGGTTTTGTTGTGTTTCATGGTTTGTTTCCATAGCTGTCCATCAGCCGCAGTCAGCCAACTCATTTTCTATTGTGAGTGCATTTGATATTGTGATCAAGGCACAATGAGGTGAATGGACCGCTGCACATTTGGGAATTGCTCCCTTGTGGCACTCTGAATGTACATTACTGAATGTAACGCTATTGTTTGTAGTGTAGCATTGATCACAGTTTGTTGTTCACAAGTCGTTATTGTCCTGTACTGTGGTCCGAGACGGGAAACATGGCTAGAATAGAAATATACTGGACTTCAAAGACCTTGCTGTTTAGCTAATCTCTCAACTGGTTTATTGCTGCTTTTATCATATAACCTCATAATGCATGAAGACGGCTGCTTGTGGATCCGTTTTTAAAGCTTCATGTAGTGTAGCATAAGCAAGTGGCTGAACAGCTGGTTAGCGCTCCTTCATCTGGCTCAGAGCACTTCATGTTGAATCCTTCTCTACATTGAACGAGCCATCGATGCTGCTGTTTGGTGCAGCTTGTGTTCATTTATATCCTTAAAATTACTCAATGAATTCATTTTATTGAAGATTTTAACTTGACCTGACCTTGCCTTGTCCTTATGCATTTTTTTTCTGCGAGAACTGTTCTAGTTACGCAATAGATTTTAAACAGATGTCAAAGATCGTGTCTCAGTGAGGAAATGAGTTTCTGCAACCAGCGAGGGTGGATGACAGCCCCGGGATGGTGGGGTTGCACAGATGCTCATCACGGATTCTAGTACCTCAGTTATGCAAGGGTCAGATTCTGAATATTTTCCCTATCGGATTGTTTTTTGGAGCCACGGCTGGCCTCGGATGCGGGCGGGATAGGAAAACAGGGGGCTTTTATCTCCACAGAGAAATGCGTTTGATCTGATATCTGCTCCACAACACAATTATTGACATGCTGATTGTTCTGCTCCTGTTGGCAGGATTACAGTGGTGGTGTTGGGATGGGGCCGAACTGCTTTCAGTCACTTGTTCAAATCAAAGCTTGTTAACATCAGGATGAACCAAAGTGCATGACAGATTCGGTCAGCTCTCACAAAGCTGTGTGTCTTCCTTTTTTCTTTGTTTTTCCCTTTGATACTGAAGGAAAATAAGCCATTTGGGTCTGATGAGTGTCATAAAGATGAATTTGTAGCGAGAAATAAAAGCGAAGCAGGGGCCCTCAGTTTTTTGGTGACTGAGACTGTGGGTTTCTCATTTTCTGAATTGCTGGAGATGTTCAGCTAAATGCTACTATTTTGAGTAGAGTTTGATCGATATTGATTGTGTTTTTTTTTTTTGTTTGTTTGTTTTTTTTTGGGTTGCTGATGACGATATTTTAGAGAACAGTGTTGCTGAAATAAAGCTGATCTATATAGCTGGGTTTCCATCCAAAGTTGTGAATTTAACTTATGCGCAAAATTGGAATATCGCATAAAACATTTGCGAACAAGCACCGTTTCCACCCAACGAGTCAAAGAGAACAAAATCGTCACTTCCTGATAAACTGGCACCATAAATCACTAGGAAAAGTAGTAGAAGCCACTGAATATAATAATTTTCATATATAATAAATTACTTGCGCCTCAGAACGAGCGGATGAAAACAAAATAAATACAGTCATTGCTTTCGGAGGTGGATGCCTGCTGTTTTCGAACGCAGACGTGTAAGACAGTTCTGGGAGGCAATTATACAAAAATACTTTTGGTAACAGACTTTGGTCGGGCATTTCAGAATGACCATAACAACATTTCAGATGCTGTGGAACGAGACCGGTTCACTGGTTAATCAGGTTTTGCCGTCCCATATAGCGCAAAGTCACATGACTTTTTTGATGCGTGTGAAGGAATTTATTTTGTAAATGCGTTATTTGCGTTAACCCTTTTTTGCACAAGTCAAGAACCACCTCAAGTGAGCATAAAAACTATTTTGCGAGTTAAGGGATTTTTATTTGAAATTTGGCATTTCCATCACTCGTTTCTGATGTGATTCTTCAAAATGCGCATTAAAACAGGGTGATGGAAACATAGCGGTCCCACTTTATATTAGGTGGCCTTAACTACTACGTACGTACTTTTAAATTAATAATTTGATACAATGTACTTATTTTGTACATGTTTTTACATTGTACTTATATTTTTAAAAATACCTATATGTAGTTACATCAGTAATTAATTTCTGTAATTACATTTATAATTACACTGTTGACCC
>JAFVLL020012481.1:0-44456 GCA_021397915.2 Tor tambroides | reverse complement strand
GGAGGGAGGGGGGGGGGGGTCAATTGTGCCTGAGCGAGTTACAAGGCTAACGTGTCTAGTGTGTGTGCACCCTTATAAAAACAAAACTGGGAGAGCCACTATTGTGACTCCAGCTTGCAAAAATGCTCACCAGCTTCTCGGTATTGGCCGAAGACCAAATCAGTAGGTTCAAGAGCCGCAGCGCTTCCAACATGTGTGCCCTCCTCACCATAATTGGTCATGTAGAAAGAGATACGGCCCTTGAACACAAAAAGCGTACCAAATTTAAGCATTATAAACAGTCAGATGTCATTTTTATTTCATTTTATGATGGAATGAACATCACACTAATATCCACTGCATCTCACACCTGCCTCTGAGACTCATAAAGAATACGATCCATAGTGTTGAGTAATGTCATCTTCTGATAGAAATTCAAAACCATCTCTTTTGGAAGCTGAAACAGACAAGTAACGCTGTGTAAGTGCAAAATTTGTGGATACTATTTAGTAACCTGCTACCAGCTTATTTCCACACATTATCTTTGCCATATGATACAAATAAAAGTCTCCACACCTTAGGATCCTCAGACGGATTGATGATCTGGCCCTGTCTGTCCATCACCCTATACACAGGGATTCCTGAGATCACATTGGGCTGGATAAATTCCAGGTGATCAATAAACTCCGCCGAGGCCCCGGGAAACTGCGGCTTCTCCGCTGAAGAATCAAACGGCTGCTGGCGAAGAGCTCCCTGAAGACAGAGACAGAGGATCAGGGAGTGAAATACACAAGCGTCAGAGAAGCAGTTCACGAGATCGTGAATTATGAGATCTGATCACATACTTTAACATTCATACAAAAACTGCTCAACAATTCCCAGGGTTATTATAGTTAACTAAAACTAAAATCACAAAAAACGTTCTCGTTACTTGAAATAATATAACGAAATAAAATAAAACATTAGAAACTTCAACTTATTTTATTTCAGCTAGCTGACTTTTAATTTTAAAGTACTAAAATAACAAAGTAAAATGAATATTAATTAAAAACTATATAGACATATTTAAAAAATTATAATAAAAATTACTAAAACTTTAACTAAAATGAAAATGAACACCGAAAATAGAAAATAAATTATTTTATAAATAATAACTGTAATAGTACCTCAATGATACCAAAAAACAAAAAAAACAAACAAAAAAAAACACTAGTTACACAGAGATTTTTATACTAGACTTTTTATTAGTAAAGCCAATTCCTGACCAGGAAGTTATCTAATGATGAGATCTTTTATTTTGCCTTTGATTTGGTTTAACTGTAATACGGGTCATCTTATGATTCTGATGCAAAAATATAAACAAAAGTTAAGGAGAGAAAATATAGATCCTTTAAAAAGTAGCACTAAAATAAACAGGCTAAATACAATGTAAGATTAAATATTAAGAAAAACTGTAAAGCATGCATATAAGATAATGCCTTAAAAACACGTGCCTTTTTAAGAATTTGAAAAAGACTAGCTCAGTAGTGTTCAAACTGTAAAACTACGAATGTCAAAATATTGCATGGTTAGCGTATTGATGCACACCTATATACCAGCAGCTAGATTTAAATTATCACAGAGAATACACTTGCTCATACTTAATGCACATATTTAATGCAAGATCATCTAATGCTGGGAAGATAAAAAGTGAATATATTTCAATGACACAAGGCATTAGCATTGTGTTTTCCTCCACACACCCCCCAGAACCAGCCAATCGGCTCTCAGTGTAAATCAACAGTCTTGTGAAGGTTGAACAGTCCATTACCCACAACAATACACAGAGATCTGACCAATAGTTATTAGATTAAAACAATTACTAGATGTTTAGATCACATGATCATACAGATCGAACGCAATTGTGTATTGTTTCTAGGTCAGATGAGGAATGCCTATACATAAGCTCTAGAAATACTCAGGGACTTAACGTTAACATTATTTTAGGACTAATACCGTGCTTTTTATTAAGGTGGTTTACTCTTGGTATAAATTTCATGCAATCCAAATTACACCAATGTTTAGAGGTTCGCGCAGCTGCATAGTTCATACATCTGATTAGCAACTTTTGCTAATCAGAAAAGTCCGCTTAAAGGAGAACTTGCAATTGTCGTACACATTAAACTTACATTTACGCGGAATGCTCTTTGCTGGAGAAACGTTGTTGCTTTTAATGTAGTATTTTGACGAATCGCGTGAAGCCCGATCCCGTATAATTTCGTTAAACCTCTAGCAGCCGCCATCTTTACGTCAAGTGCGTGTCTTGAGTCTGTTCTTGTCTCTAATGACAGCCTGTGAAAATCCCATGCATTGCGCCTCCTGCTGGACAATGTCATACAACATAAACATTCATCCCATTTTTTTTTTTACCATTTTATCTGGGAAATGTATAATTTCAATTACATATTAAATTTTATTGAACATAAATTCCTCCGTATAACTTCAATTTTTTTTACAGATACATGTTGATTAAACCGGTCAAGGGCTTCTGGCAACGTGCTCATCGCGATAGTTTACAACTAGAGGGTAATGCCATGTCGTCATTATAGTGCGCTCAAAACAACGACGCATATATGAGCGCGACGAGAGGATTGTGCATGAGGACCATGATGGAGTTAGATCAAAGTTGTTCAAATTTAAGAGAATATGGAAGTGAGCAGAGTTTGTTATCTAAACCTGACGGGTCTTCCACTTTTGTTCAAGGTATTTATATTAGTTTGTAACTGATTTGTTTATTTTGTTCAGAGCGACTAGTTGCCTGTCAAGCTTAAGTCCAAAAATCTGTTTTATTTATTCAAATCTATCGTTCTGAATTTGTAAATGTATCTTCAGGTGATACTAGTATCCTGGCAGGAGTTTATGGACCAGCTGAAGTGAAAGTCAGCAAGGAAATCTATGATCGAGCTACTGTAGAGGTTCTTATCCAGCCTAAAATGGGGCTTCCAGGTGTGTTTTTTAAATAGGTTTATTTGTAGCCTATGCTGTACATATTCATAATTAATCCCCGGTACTTCCAAATGTGTCCTGTATAATTATATATATATATATATATATATATATATATATATATATAGTGCTGTCAAGCGATAAAATAATCGCATCCAAAATAAGAGTTTTTGTATATTTATTGTGTATATATAAATACAAGCACATGCATGTGTATATATTTAAGAAAAATGTTATGTTTATATATTAAATATATTTATATGTAATATAAAATATAAGAATATGAATATATAAATGTATAAACATGTAAATATTTTCAAAATATACTGTATGTGTGTGTATTTATTTATACATAATAAATATACACAGTACACATACATATATAATGTAAACAAACTTTTATTTTGGATGCGATTAATCGTTAATCACACTTTTATTTATATATATATATATATATATATATATATAAACAAAACAACAACAAAAAAAATATATATAAACAAAACAAAACAAAAAAAAAATATATATATATATATATACAGTACAGCCCCCAAAAACTAATTAACTATAATATTAAATCTTTACCAGTCTTTGCCACTATCCTTCAACCTACTAGGTTTTACTCATTTGTCAGCAAGAAGTTTTTAATCATTTAAAATACAATGATTTTGTATAATCACCTTTTCCCTTATATATATTTTATATATATATATATATATATATATATTTTGAACGTTAAAGTAGACACTTTATGTATATAAAATCAATTTTGTAAATTCAATTTTATAAGCACACCAAAATAGGATGTCTCATCTTTAACCTGTTTATACAACACACACACACTTGTTTGGCTATCCTTGTGGGGACTCTCATAGGCGTAATGGTTTTTCTGCTGTACAGACAGCATTTTCTATCGCCCTACACCAACCTTACACCTAAACCTACCCCTTACAGGAAACTTTCTGTATTTTTACATTTTCAAAAAAGTTCATTGTGTATGATTTATGAGCTTGTTTACCCGTGGGGAGTCTGGGGACCTCAAGTCCCCATGAGTCTGTGTGTATTCAGGTTTAAGTCCTCACCGGAATATACACACACACACACACAGTGAATTCTTTGTACAAGAATTAGAATTTAAAAATATATATTATTACTATATATTATAAATTCTACTATGATAAGTATAATGTATATAAGTATAATATTAAAATTTCATGAACTGACCCTTCAAATGGCCTTGGAAAGAATCTTTAAACTACATTGCAGGAATGCTACTAAATTGGCATTTAGTTAATATTTCACCCAGTTGTGTCGTGTGTATATTTTTATTTTATTGTATTTGCTTATAGAACATGTTATTTGTAAGGCTTTTACCTACAAATTGTTTGAACAGCTTTTAAGAATTAATAATCATGCAGACTATAATTGCATGACTAATAATCAAGTCAGGTGTTTAATAATAAGTGTCTTTCATTTCGGTAATTACACTGTTCATACACTCCTCCTGGCAGCACACACCTTCAGTGTTCTTCGTCTCGGCCTGCACTGCCAGTTCTCACCATTAGGTGTCAGTCTGGTACAGACTCAAACTCTTCTCATGTTGTTGTGTTTCATTAGGAGTCCGAGAGCGCGCGAGAGAGCAGTGCGTGCGCGAGACGTGCGAGGCTGCGCTTCTGTTGACACTTCATCCTCGCTCCTCTGTCACAGTCATCCTGCAGGTCATCCACGATGATGGCTCTGTATCCTGAACACCAGCAAAACGATTTCTAAAAAAAATTTAAATTAAGAAAAGGGCATGTGTAATACGTGTCTGATAATATTATTTGACCACTTTTACTTACTGTTGATTTCTGAAGGATCATGTGACACTAAAGACTAAAGTAAAAACACATTAAAATAGAAAAGAGTTATTTTATATGGTAATATTTCACAGTATTCCCGCT
Source organism: Tor tambroides (assembly GCA_021397915.2). Taxonomy (NCBI): domain Eukaryota; kingdom Metazoa; phylum Chordata; class Actinopteri; order Cypriniformes; family Cyprinidae; genus Tor; species Tor tambroides. Next base: position 39,549 of record JAFVLL020012481.1, on the reverse strand, counting down.
TTTACTGTGTTTTTGATTAAATAAATGCAACCATGGTGAGTTTAAGAGACCTTTTTCATTTTAAAAAAAACTTCCACTTTACCTTTGTTTTTTTTCTGTCCCGTTTTCTTGCATTCTCACTGTGTCCCCCTACAGTTTGGGTCCTTATCTAACTGTCAGCTGCTGTCGTGCTGCCTGAATGCCGCCTGTATGGCTCTAATGGATGCCGGGCTGCCCATGAGCCACCTTTTTTGTAGCGTGACCTGTGCTATTAGCAAAGAGGGCCAGATAATCACTGATCCTACGGCTCGGCAGGAAAAGGTACAGTACCGCACATCCTGTTGCCCAGGGCTAACACAAACCATAGCGTACAGGTTATTAAGCTCTTGATCTGTCTTTTATGTTTTCTTTTCCAGGAAAGTCGAGCATTGTTAACATTTGCTATTGATAGCGCGGAGCGCAGTGTTTTGATGTCATCAACCACAGGCTCTTTTTCAGTCCAGGAGGTGAGATCGGATGCCCATTTCATTCTTGCGTGTGATTCATTGCTCTGTTTGTGGCGATGATACATGGGTACTTGTGTGTGTTTCATAACCTGCTTGAATTTTCTACAAGGCAATGACACAAATGTGTTTTCTTCCTACACAGCTGCAGCAGTGCATTGCAACCAGTCAAAAGGCTTCTGAACAAATTTTCCAGTTTTATAGGGATTCTGTCAAACGGCGATATTCAAAGATAAAATAAAACACGCTTGTTGGGATTTTTGCTTTGAGTTTGCATCATCATTTCTTCACTGTATATACATACACATATATATATATATATATATATATATATATATATATATATATATATACACACACATAATATATATATATATATATATATATATATATACACATATATACACACACACACACACACACACACACACATACATATATATACGCACACACACACACACATATATATATATATATATATACACACACACACACACACATATATATATATATATACACACACACACATATATATATATATATATATATATATATATATATACACACACACACATATATACTGTATATATATATATGTGTGTGTGTGTGTGTGTTTGTGTGTTCACCCACAAAGCTTTACAGAGCAATTCTGTTACTCCCAAGATGGTATTTTTATCACTCAAAGATTTCATTTTGTAGCTTATGCCATATTAATTTGCATGCATAATATGCAGTGCTGATAATAATAAAATGAAATGTAAGACAATTTGCTACCCAGGTGTTATAGTTTCTGTTCTGAAATAGCTAATAAATAGCTGGATGTTTAAAAAAAACCCTATCTCAATAGAGTCATATTAAGTAAAATGGACCATAATGCTGCTTTTTTGTGTAACCCAAAGCACATTTGAACTTAAAATAGCAATTTAAGACCACTGCCTTGGGAACCGTAGCTTTCAAAATGAAAAAGTGATAAAGATTTCCATTAGACTGTGAGCTTGAGCTTGGTCAGTGAGAAAATTGCATAGTATATTAATAAGCATTATCATTAATTGCTGTTCACTGCACGTTGTGCTTGATCTTCCATTTAGTTCCTCTAGAGATGTGTATTGTAATGAGTATCTTTAAAACATGTAGGCTCTTAACACAACATCAATGCAAGTGCAAGTATTATTAAGGCAAAACCCAATTAAATTTTCAATCAAGTGCATTTATTTGTTCATAACAGTTACCTGCAAAATTTACATACACATTTACACAAGATTAATGTAGAGGGGGAATAAAATAATGACAGGAGAGGATTTGTCTGGTCTGAGACTCGACCGCAGCACTTTGTCCTGTGCACTGGAGGACTGTTTGTGGTGCTCTTCTGTGATCCCACACAGGCAATGATATCTTACCGGAGGGGGCTGTGCTATCGCTCCTCTCCTCCGCTCCATGGGGCAGCTTGTTGTAGAAGTAATACATAATTTCCTACCATGATGTGACCCAATTTCTAACTGCGGGGAGCACGAAGGGCACCTGCCAAGGCAGTTTATGCTGACCGCTGTTTTGTGGATTAATCTTTTGGAACAGGGCACATTTCAACCTTTAAATCACATGTGGTTTTCTGATTGTAGATTTGTGCACTTGACTTTACATTTCAATATAGACTTTATCTGTAATGGACAGTGTACCATTCAAATGTTTGGGGTCGGTAAGATGTTTTAATAATGTTTTTGCAAAACTCTCATCCTCACAAGGCTGCATTTGTTTCGTTAGTAAGTAAAATCAATAATATTGTGAAATATTATCACAGTTAAAAATAAATGTTATCTATTTGGATATATTAAAATATAATTTATTTCTTTAATGGTGTTTAATCCAGTCTTCAGTGTTACATGATCCTTCAAAAATCATTCTAATATGATGATTCTGTGATCAACAAACAGTACTTATTATCAATTACATTTTAAAATGTTACAAATAGTGCAGCTTAATATATTTTTATGAAAATCATTAACTTTTTTATGAATAGAAAGAACAACATTTACTTAATGTCTTTACTGTCACTTATGATCAATTTAACATCTCCTTGCTGAATAAAAATATTAATTTCTTTCAAAAACTGACCCCAAACTTTTGAACAATGGTGTATTTCAGGTTTTTATATATTGTGTAGTTTAGTGAATCCTGGGTGCATTTGTATACTGATTCTAGATCAGTCTAGATATGGATTGTTAACAGTTCACCAGTCAAATTAATGAACAGAACATTTGCAAAGTAAGTTTATAAACAAATATACTGCTTAAAAAAGGTAGCGCCATTAATTGTACATGAATGCAGATGGATTTGAAGGCGTGAGAATGCGATGTAATGTGTTTCATATCAGAGACACTTCCTATAGTAGCAACTAAAGCACTTCAGTCAAAGCGATGTGTTTGGCACTGCTTATCACTCGCCTCTGAGGTTATCAAGGGGAAATGTAGGCCCACAAAAGGGATTTAAGAATAGAGTAGAGTGCTACAGCAAAATAGAGCGCTCAGTGGTAGAAATGTCACTGACTACAGTTTTAGCTTTTATCCTAGTGGATTCTGTTATCTCAAGTCGATGCCTTCAATCGCATGAATGCAGCTTTATGTTAATAACTGCCCAGGCAGGAAATACCCTTTATTTCACATTTACAAATCATACATGTTATATGTTCAGTACCTCAGGGTGAATATAAATTACAGTCTTGTCATTTAAAGATATTTACATACCTGCAAACTTAATGATTTTGGGCAAAACTGAATGTATCTTTAAAGGGAACTTACTGTTTTCAGAAATTTTTGATGGCATTTTCTTTTCATCCTCTGTATAATGTCAATACAATGGTGTTTAAAATGCACACCTGCTTTATGTACAGCGGGAACCGCTAAATTTCTGCTTTTCATAAGCGCCACCTATACTGTCAGAGAGTTGAATTAGAATTTTCATTCAGCCTGTTTGCTGTTTTTGTTCAGAACAGTTATTTTTAAATTACATAACTTTATTATTTTGATTCATCCTTTTTCTTAAAAAATAGTTTAAAGGCTGAAATAAGGTTTAGCATTTAATAAGACTTTATCATTTGAACTGTAAATCATTGTTTTTATGGCCATTTTACAGTTAATTTTACCATAGACATTTGTGTTGTTTCAAAACATCTTGGCTCTAAAACATGTAGTTCTATTCAAATATCAGAATTTCTTCAAAATTATTTCAACTGCTGGAATTCATGAAAATCTTAATTTCTTATTAAAGGTGCTGTATGTAGGACTGACACCTAGCGGTTGAACTAGGTATTGCAGTCCAAATTCAAAATATTGGAGAGGGTTTTTTCACCCGGCCCCTCCTCCTCAGACTTGATGCACATGCAGGTTGCCAGATTAACGACACCAACAGGAACGAGCGCACATGACGATGAAATACGCTGTGTTTTCCTCCAACTGGCAACCCTGGGTGCCGAAATACAATTGGGTAAACTGGCAGTGGGCGAACCAAAACATATACAGACATTCCGGCCCGGAATGCACATTTTTAAAGGAGAATTACTGACTATAGCATTGTTTTTCAGATAAACAAGTATGTTAACTTACCATGTTTCTTAAATATCTGCAAACATATTATGGTATTTTTATGCTTTAGTAGAGTCAAAACCCTACATAAAGCACCTTTAAGATAAAATCCAAGTTCGTAAAAATGTTCCTAAGTGCAATTCTTGTTGAATAATTCTCAAACGTTATTTTTTTTTTAAACATAGACTTTGGTATTGTCTGATTGTATGGTGGTTTATACCAAAGACTTGCTGATCAACTCAACACCTCAAAGGCGAACGCAGATTACTGAAATAATCGTAATTATCATGAATAATGTTATAATGCTTAATACTTGAAATGACCCCAAAAATTCATTAAACATCTACGTACGTATTTATGAATCACATTTACGATTGTTTTTAAGAACATTCTTTTCAGGAATTCAAATTCTTCTGAAGTTTTTCCAGTAGAACAATTTTAAGAAATGTTTTTGGGAATACTAAATATTCTTAAACTAGGTGGGGAAAAAGAAAATGGCAGTTAAGAAAACTTTTATTTTTTTTTAATAATGTTTGGTGGTCCGATTCCTGATTCACCACCTTTTTTACCAGTCCAGAGTTTGCAGGCATGGTTAAGTTGAATCATATGAAGTGTCTCCATACGGTTTTGTTGGTACAGTAGGTGGAAAATGAAGAGTCTACATTTATCAAGCTATGAATAGAGTCCTGCAGGAGAAGCTTCTCATAACGGCATGACTCAGTGAAAGCTGCAGCGTATATGTGTATGTTTGCCTCATCGCATTGAACTTTCGCCTTTGTATACTTGTTATGCATCCTCATATTTGCAGAATCTGCCTGAACTTGTACTTGTTTTCTAACTGACAATTTCCAACTGAGTTCTAAAGTCATCTACTGTGGCGTTTTCAATTTGGAGAGTGAATCAATGACCAGCTTTAGAGCTCAGATAGAAAATGACCCAGTTCGCTCAAGTCATGTGTCTCGGAGGGCACGTCCCGCTGTTTCACAGCCAAGTCCGTAGTGATCTCCTGATCTCGCAGTCCTTGTCTAGTTCCCTTCTAACAAACCCTTAGGCCTCAGTCACTCCCTCCCCTGCCAACTTAGAGACAAGCGCCAAGAAAGAGCGCAGGTCTCTCTTTCTGAAGTGGGTGTCATTTTTTTGACCCAAATACTAAGATTTCAGCTGAAACTACTCTCTTTCCAAATGTAGTGTTTTGCATTTTTTTTAATCTAATATGACAGCTGTGAACTTGCAGAAAATGTTACAAAGGTAGCGTGCGTCTCTGCAAAATGAATGTACTTATTACAGGTGTAGATGAATGTAAGTATGTAAGGAGCAGCGGTTGTGTAATTAGGAACCAGGGAGGTGCGTTTCTGGAAGAACTGAGAGAAGATACCGATACAGTAGTCTTTAAGGTGGTTTCCCGGACAGATAGGAGATCAGGGCAGCGATGGCGCAGATGTAAGTGACGATGCCGAACACGATTGAAAGGATAGAGAGCCACAGAGCCTGCCGAGATGCCGCACTGGCACCCTGGAAATCTCCTTGTGCTGATGCTTTGTTCGTCTGCAGTGGAGAGAAGAGAAGGTAAACAGTAGCATTAATCATAGTGAATGATGGACGTCCCTCCGCTCTCTCGAGGTTGTTTACCGTATGACTGCAGCGATTAGCTTTAGCGTAGGATCGGTCAAAGGCCTGCTTATGTTCCGTCATTACACTATCCTCTCTTTTATTCGTTTCTCTTCTCCTTTCAGCTTTGATCACCTCATTTTAGACAACACCTCATGCTCTATTGGAAATCAATCACCAGAGGGCTCTCATTATAACACTAATTAAAGTCTGAATGAAATCCATTGATCAGAGTCTTGTCAGCTATGTGGGCTGAACATCTGCAGTGCCTCCTCCACTAAAAACATATTGAATAGAATAATAAAAAGTCGCTTTAGGTTGTTAAATAATCCCAAAACACATAAAAAAACAATTTATGTAAAGGTGGCCAATCAGATTACAGCTTTCCAGATTGAAAAGAAGCTTTTGTTTTGAGTTTTGTATTTGATATACATCAGGCGACCAACAAAGGGTTCGTCTGAGGATGAGACAAAGCGTAATAATACAAGTGCCTTGTGACTTGTGTTATTCTTATGTGTGGCACTTTGATTCGCTGGTGGCATAATCCTGCAAATCGCAACGTAATCCTGCCTTAACCCTCAGGTGTAAATCCATAATGTCCACACTCGCTCTTAAAAGAGCACTTGCCTTTACAGCTAATCTCTGTCACTTTCAGTCCAACTGACCTTTTGCCCTTTAGACACAGAGGTATCAACAGGTCAACTAACAGCAGTGTTGGGGAAAGTTACTTTTAAAAGTAATGCATTACAATATTGTGTTACTCCATAAAAACGTAGGGCCTAACTAATTGCGTTACTTTTCATGGAAAGTAATGCATTGTTACTTTTGCATATTTATAACTCATATTTTGGTGTAAATTTAAGTAATGTGTTACTTTACTAGTTACTTAAAGTAATCTGGTTATGTACTCGCATTACTTGTAATGAGTTACATTTGGTTGATGTTCTTTATAGTCAAATGTATTTAATAAGGCTAAATGGAGCACTGCTGCAGTCTTCTATGTAATGGACGTCTAAATGTATGAGCTATGGGTTGTGTCCTTTTCCTTGTCCTCTCCATTAGTTGGCATTCCAATCTGCTGTCTCTAATGTATCATCTGCCATTTTCATATTTCACTGAAGGACATGAATGAAATCAGAATTCTTTATGCTCACAAGCGATGCAAGGTTATGAGTAAAGGATAATGATAATAGCACTGTCAGTCAGATTGGAGGAGTCTATTGAGAGATAAGCACAAGTATTTGAGTGCTGCATATGACTCCTACTGAGAAGTATTGATATGCAAACATTGTTTAAACAACTAGAATAATATGTTCACAATAAAATGACAGTGATTGGCAGGGGTGCCTGTAGCTGTACGCACTGTGCGTTTTCCATACAAATATTTCAGCAGCCATTATGCATGTGTCCTGTATTTCTGACAACTGAACCAGCGATGCTAACAATTTGTGAATTCATCATTCTTTTCAGTCAGTTCTTTCTTTTCAGTGAATGTTTGCAAAACGGTCTCCTGTGTCATTTTCAAGTTTTGAAAACACTTGAAACACGTTATTCTCACTGTTCATTTGTTCTGAAGAGTCTCATAGAAGTCTTATGAAAGTGTGTAGGCTAATAGCTACATAAATGCTAGACATACTCACTCAAAAAAATCGTTGAATTTCTAACATAAAAAAACTCCCCTCTGTGCTTTCCCCTTTAGATGAAAGTGGCACCTAGGTTATAAGAAACTTAAAAAAAAAGAGAGCCCAAGAGAATGAAAAAGAAATATTGTCACTTACCTTTTGGGAAAGATAGAACGCAGCAATGCCCAGAGGCCAGAAACAACAGAGCATGGAGAAGAAAGCCAGGCCCAGGTAATCTTGAGGGATCATGATGGGAAAGTTGCTTTCACTGTCTGTATCACTGAAGTCATCGCTGGAGGAGTCCTGTGGTAAATTTCACAGTCGAGGTTACATAATGTTACATAATGTCAATGGAAATGATTTACTGGTCAGAAATTACATTTGTCATGGGATAAAAAAACTTTTTAATTAATTTGTTATTTATTGTATGTTGTACTCCGTTCCTCACGGGATCCTGTGAAATGGAGTTTCAGAGGTATGACTAGTCTAAAATTGTAGGTTATATAAATAGCTTTCGTAACATGTGAACTTCAAATGTAATTAGGTTTTATCCAACAAAGGCGATGACTTGCATTCATTTTTGCTGTGCCGTATAAATGTATCTGTTGCAGGTTTTTCTGGTTCCTGTAAGATAATGTGACTGAATGAGGTTATGCCAAATGTGCAGTAGTTGTGCTGCCTATGGGCAAATTCTGACTCATGTTTAAAAAAAGAGCTGTGTTTTCAATCTGTCTCTTTCTCTAGGACTGTGTCTGACAACTCTGCTCATTTCACTCTCTCTACAACCATAGTGTTCACGTCCTCCAGATGTGTGTCATGTACTTTGTACTTCGTTGACTTCTTCTCTACACAAAAAGGATTCATGGAGTAAAAAGCATGGGAAAAGGTAACGGTTAGCCATTGCATTGTTGTTTAGGTCACTGATAAGTGTCTAAGCTTTCCACTGGACTCTGATATGATATTTTTCAATCTCTTTTTCCTAAATAACCCAGTCAAGTTCATTTCTCAGCAGTAAAAAGCATGACGCAACTACAGTACCTTAACTACGAGCTACTTTTTTCGACACGGAGCAGTGTGGCATAACAAAATGCTATATTGCTGTATTTTTCATCACATTTTATTGTATTGCAGCCATACAGCCGGATGAGCAGAGGGAACAGTCAAACGTACTCTGGCCTTACTTCCATGTGTAACATTAAGTCTGATGCATTTCAGTAAATAATCGAATCACTGATCAAATAAATGATTCACTAATTCCTTTTAACCCCAGTTTCAAGGTTTTGTGCTTGAATAGTACACCCTTAGATTGAATTTTATTAGCTCCTAGTGACCTGTAGTTTTAAAAAAAAAAAAAAAAACTTATTTAACAATTTTAAATTAGTTTATAACTAGACTAGATTACTTACAAATTCTAAGTGTTACTGATTCCTAATTAAACAACGAAAATTGTAGTCAGTAATTTAATCTAGGTTATATAATCTGACTACTTTTTATTAGTTAGATGACAGTTTTGATATAAAATACAAAGAGGATCAATTAAACACTACATTAAATGAACAAGCATTCATAAACATGAAAACACCAAGAATTTCTTGTCAGGTCTTCCAGAATCAATAATTAATGAAGGTCACAGGATATGTCAGTTATAGTTCCGAAACACATAAACGGTCTCAAAAGTTATCAAAAAAGTAAAAGTGTATTTTGTGTGCATTTCTGAAGCAGAGTACAAAAACTAGCATTATATGTATTAGCAAAGACTATAGAATAGACAAAAAATGTGTCACTCCTATAGTTTTAGTTTTGAGGAAAAATGCAACTCTCAATATGGCAGCTTTATCAAAGGAGGCCCCGCCTTCTAAGTAAAAGAGCCAATCACTAATCGGAAAAGTCAGCGCATCTTTGCATCTTTGCCGTTAGAAGTCCCGGTTGCTATAGAAACAGTAAGCGTTCTGAGACGTGCGCTTAGGACTGCGCATGCGCACTGGCTGGTCTAGCCTGAAAAATAAACTTTTTTTAATGCTATTTGAGCAAAAGGAACAACATTTATGAGACATTTGTTGTCAGATTTCATTGGTGTTTTCAGATATGAAATTTAATCTTAGGTTTGGCGAACAGTTTTGGAGAATTTGATGTTTCCCCATTCAAAGAGTTATTAGGAGCTGCACTTGCATGAGAGGCGTTTCAAAGATGGCCGCCGAGTGAAATGACTTGCCTTAAAGGGACTTTGTTATTATGCTAATTAAGTTGTCATGTACGAATTTCTGAAGTGTTTATAACAATTTTTAAAAATAGAAAAAAACAGTTTATCTAGAATCAATAAATTATGAACAATTTACCACAATTTTGTGAATGTAATCATTCAATCGTTAAAAAGTAATCTGATTATTAGTATTTTAAAATATAATGTAATTACAAGTAGCCTACTTAATTTCTAGAATCCGATTATGTAATCCATATTACATGTAATCAGTACTACCCAGCACTTTTTGAAACTTAACAAGCCACAGTATCTTTAACAGTGCTCAGGTTCCTGTCAAATCTACTTTACGGTCACAAATGAAAGTTTGAGATCTCACGGGGCATTTTAAATTATAGGCCTACGTAAACCTCACAGCCATCTGAAAATGATATAAAGGCTATGAATATTTAAAAGAGTAGCCTTGAAATCATGTTACCATGTCCCACATCACTTTTAAGCGCGTTCTGGTATTTAAATAGATTAATAGTTTATTAATGCTGTGTCATAGTAGAGCAGGTCCTCATAAAACACTGCAGTCACTCGCTTCGGTCTTGCCGACCTCACAGTCGTCTCTCCTCTTTGTTAGCGCCGCCTCTGCTCAGAACAGATTTTTAAATATTTCAATGGTAGCAGTTTTACACTTGACCTCCTGATGAAAAGCACTGATGGCATGACAGCATGTGTAATCAGTGCTGACAGAGAGAACCTCAAGTGCTCTTTTAAAGGGACTGAGTGTTTGTGCTATGTGACAAGCCGCTTTTCAGAGGAATGCTTTTGTGCTCTGACGCAGAATGCTAAGTGTTTGAGTATGTTTTGTTTGAGCTGCATGTGGTGGCGCAAAGTAAATCGTGTCCGATTTTTTTGACGGACATAAATGGTCTGATACTTTGATGTGTTCTTGGCTGTAACATGCAGGTAAAGAAATGGCTTTTTTTAAGCTATCGCTCAAAATGATTAGAGGGTAAGTCGAATCTGTAATCTGAATCTTTGATTTTTTCGGCCTAGATCTTGTTTGCTGGTGTATGAAATAGAAGCTGGCATGGAGCTCATCAGCATAGTGGCATTATTATTCACACACCAGTGGACACAGAGCTTTCAATAATCATGCTGGGTTTGAAGGCCAGTGTCCGCGCTCAACATCCCCCCTGCTATTCATGCCTTTTGATTTTTCAATTTAAAAGCTCATTCACCTATCACTGACTGTACTGCATTTGAATTTGTGCTGCAATATCCAGAGCATTAGAGGAAATGCAGGGCTTAACGGCTAGGTGAGTTTCTATTTTTCCAATGCAGGAAGCTATGAGGATTTGGACTGTGAATGAACAACTGCGATGCCAGTAAACAGAGAGTGACTTGGCACAAACTCAGTTCTCTCTTCTCTTCAGAGTTCAAATGCAACAACAATAAAGAAATGAAAGGAAACAAGAAAATCAAACAAGCAGCCATTGCCACCACTGGTGGAATTTTGGCAAGACCAATTTGAGATGAAAACAACAGGCTGAAAGTATATTTGCACTGTAGATACACTAGTGTTTTAAAGTTTGGGGGTCAGGAGGATTTTTTAAATATTTTCCAAAGAAGTCTCATGCACACCAATGCAGCATTTATTTAATTAAAACAGAGTAAAAACAGTAATATTATGAAATATTGCAATTTAAATATAAATAATTTAATATTTCTAAATGTAATTTATTCATCTGATGGCAAAGCTGAATTTTCAACAGCCATTACTCCACTCTTCATTGACACGTGATCCTTCAGAACTATTAAAAATATTAATAACATTTAATATTAATTGAATACTTGTTTTTTTATTTATATAGATAGATAGATAGATAGATAGATAGATATTTTTTTGAAGCCATGGTAATTCCTTATAAGTAAAAATGATAAATTTCATTGTTTTACCCATGTCTCAATATTTCGTCAAAATGTGGTTTATTTCATTAAAACCGATAAACAGAGTAAAAAGCGCATAAACCATTTCAGTATTTATTTAAATGTTTTAACACAGGGTCAAAGAACACAGGGTCAAAACTGTCCGTACTTGAAGAAACACTCATTTATTGTATTCTGGAGGAAAAATCTTACCTCAAAGTCTGGCAAAAGGTCATCCCCATCTTCTATGCTGTAGGATACACTATGGACATCTCTTGTCTCTGCCAGTAACTTCCTTTCCAATGGTGAACCAGGGCCAATGTCCACAAAAGTGGTTTCCAGATACTCCTTACTGTGGATGCCCAAGGAGTCAGCAGCGGCCCAAATGGTAGTGGGAGGATAAAGAGTCTCTAGAGTGCTAGGCAATGAACATGGATCAAGTAGCTGCTGCTGTTGAATGTCTGTAGAACTGCAATAATTCCTCCAGTCCAGAGGGGGCAGTCTTTTGTCCTCCTCATTTCTCATCAATATGCTTTTGAACAGTCCACTACCACTGGTGCCTGTTCCACTTGAGTTTTTGGGGCTGCTGTCACCCAACAATGGATGTTCTAGTTCATCCAGATTCTCCATTTTCCGAGATCTAGATCTGACATCAACTAATGCTTTCCGGCTGAAATGGCCAACAATTTTACTCTTATGAATATGTCATTTATGTCAAAGCAGTAACAACAGTTTAAATGGTTTTTGGTTGATTTCACACAGCTACAAGCATAAACCTTAACAAGAAAACTAACTCATGCGCTCCTCCATCTCCTTCCAGGTTGATTTTAGTCCATGTGTTTAAATGCACAGAGCTCTTGAATGTTCCATTTTCTTCACATGTCAGAAGCTATTTGTTCCTTCGCTTGATGACTGAATGCAAGATCCATGTAGCACGCTGTACACGATTGGATATATCTCAGCTCATAAATATGCTAATGTGCTTCATTTTGCATGAAAAAATATGGAAGTCACTTCTGATGATGGAAAACCATGATTAGCAACAGACTGTAGACAGGTTGTGAAATAGTGAAGATTTTAAGCGTGAACCTCCCTTCTGCTCTCACTCATTCAGACGAAATGTTTTGAACAGAATTCTGTAGTGGGAGACTTTTATCTAAATATGTAGTGGAATAAAAATAGCTGCGATTTAGACAGTCCAAAGCTGATAGGAATATTCTCTGAAGTGCCAAATGCTTTGAAGGAAGTGTCAGCGTAAGCGTTAAAAAAAGAACATTGACAGATGGTTGAAAGACTTATCAGCTTTATCACCTATGCACATATATATAAATATATCGTTTTAGTCATCCGGTGTGTTTTCAGAGCCGCAGTGCGAAATAGACTTCAGACGTCCACAAAAATAGTATCCTCTGGAGAGCGGTTTCTGGTCAGCAAGTGCTCAAGAAAGCCATTCCGTTTGTAGCCGAGGAGAAATGTCTTGATGAAGAAATCAGAGTGCACGCCTATTGATTTATAGCGCTAGCTGAGACCAGAAAGCTCTTGTGGGGACCTGTATTTTTAATGCGCCACGCTCTCCCAGCCGTGTGAAGTCTCTCAGAGTCGTGTCCGGCGCCCCTCACCTCTCATGCTGGTACTTGGACTGTGCTGCCAAAAGAAGAGAACAAAGTCAGACAGAGCGTTTAGCTTCAGTGCACACAGAGCAGCTCTTGATAAGTGATCCCCAAGTGTCTCTATTTTATAAGGCCGGTCTGCTATAATGCTTGAGTGGCAGGATGGTATGTGCCAAGGAACGGACACTAATGAACTCAACATCTGCCTCTGAACACTTCTAAGCGGTCTATTCCAGGAGCACGTCTGTCTCAAAGGCAAAGAGCATCAGTGAGAAGGCAGAAGGCTCATTGGTTTGGAAATATAGTCTGCAGTTAGAGGGCAGCGGCCCAAGTTCTCTTTAAAAATGTTAGAAGGGCATGACGGTTTAAGAGCACACCCTCTGGATGCGTTTCACGTCAACTAGTCCACTTACTCGCTCTGCATACAAATCCCTGTGGCCCTCACCTAAAAACACCCAAACAGCCTTGGTAGCGGTATCTGAATCTATCACCGGAGAGAAATTGAGGTCCAGCAGAGGTCTGCGGCTCCAGGCGGTCTATTCATAAAATATTTCCAATGTAAACACATGGACGAAAGCCTAGTTATATAAGATAGTCAGTGTGAAATGGAGCTTATGATGTGGTGACGTCCTCCCCATGATATGCCCTTCAGCTTGTTTATTCTGTCAGTCAGACTCATTTGTCATCAGGATGTGAGCCATCTTGATTATTCATCAACTGGTGACCGCTTTTCTTCTCCACAATAGCCTCCGGTTTAAACCAATTACTCTTGAATGCACTGTATATTGCAATGTGTATCTTGTCATGTACATACATCTTGGATTTATCTATCGCTGTATGCCGAACAGATTTACAGTGTGACAGTTCTGGGCATTTTGTGGGGCATTTTTAAGGGAACAGAATGGTGAAGGAAATGTTAGGTCCAATTCAAATAGGGAAGTAATTGTTCTGAACTATTTGCAAATAATATTTTAAAATATGCATACATTTACTCTTATTTGTATGCCTGATATGTTGAAACCACAACATGGTTGTCATATTCAGTTAGGAATTACATGAATCACGTAAATGAAGCCATGTTTTAAATTCAAAACAGACAGATTTGAGAAAAAGTTTTCTTTTGAAAAATAGTCATCAAATATACGTTTCGCTTCCATCTAACCTTGCTCTCCTAAAACTTTCAATGTTAAAACTGATGCTTCACACTGGTATTCACCCTGTTGAAAAAACTGCATATGCTGGTTAGGTATGTTTTGAAGCATGGCAGCTGGTTTGAGCTGGTTTAAGCTGGTCATGTGCTGGTCCTAAGCAACTAGCTCCTGCTCAGGACCAGCTTAAACCAGCTCATGACCACCTAAGGACCAGCTGCTAAATGAATAAATGTAAATGTAAGGACCAGCTTAAACCAGCTCCCATGCTGCAAAACATACCTAACCAGAATATGCTGTTTTTTTCAACAGGGTATGCTCTGTTTCTGTGAACAGTAAACCCTGCTTACTTTGATTTGATTGGCCATCTCAATCATTTTGACATTGACAAGTGCTGTTAGACTGCTAAGGCAGAACAACCTAAAAATGTTACTTTTAAACCTTTTTGTCATCCTTACAACAAACAGACCATTGTGTATTGGAGCCGCAGAGCAGAGGAAGAATTTCAAATATTGGGGGGACAGTTTGGCCATTTCTAATTATTGGGGGACCAATTTCTAATTCTGGGACACCATGCATGCCACCTTTTTTTATCAGAATGTTAACTTGACAACATAATAGTGTAATTCAGTTTTACAGCTGTAAAGCAGACTGCTTACTTAAAATGCATATAAATATCAGTAGACACTCTATACCTCCCAATAATGTCTTAGTAAGATGATATTCAAATGATTCACTTCATGATCAAAGCTCTGTAGTTTTTATAACAATATAAAAGTTATTCTCATTTATATATATATATATATATATATATATATATAAAGATTGTTCTTTCACCAAAATAATTAATGATAATTTAAAACAATAATAATAAATAATAAATGATAATTTAGAGGACTTAGACATTTGAGTATCAAATATGATCTGTAGGCTTTCATAGGGTAAGATTGTAAATATGTACAAAGGATTTTTTGCTAATAATCATTTGGTGTGTGGAAACAATTGAGGGTTTTGAAAAGTCAGATAAATGAGTTCAGGGTTCAAAATGAATCAGATGATCATAAAAGGCACAATTACTCCCTTAAAATGACTATCACCTTTACATTTCACTAACAGCCTTGTGAAAGGGGCCTTTGTGAAGAGCTTCAGTTACTCACTTGAGCTTAGAATGACCTTATGAGTAGAATCCCCTTACTGCAGTGACCTTTAAGGGTGGAAAAAAGTGCAATTTGACAGTCTAGAGTCTCCAATTCTATGACATTACACTTGATGTAAACCTTTATTTGATCAATCATTATTGGCTGAAGATTCTCAGTCAGTGGGTGCTAAAAAGAGCAACTTGGTCTGATCAGAATCTGCTGTCACATTTCCCAGGGGCCCCTCTGTCAGTCAGTCAGCCCCTGAAAAACCAGGATGACAGTCTCAGAACGATAGGCATCTGGTGCAGGTGAGCGTCTGTCTCTCATTGCTAACCTTGTGCTGTTTTCGAGCAGTCCTCTACATGCCTGTCTGCACCAGTCTAGTACACCTGAAATCATCTCTGTCAATGGCATTATGTAGCTGCTAGAGATTACCTGAGGCACAGCTGATTATTTTGTAATTTATTATGTAAATGGATTTAGGTTTAGGATGCACGTCGCATCCTTTAAACTGATTCTACTAAGTGTTAATGGAAACTTTGATAAAAGGATCCAGCATACTTAATATTAATGATATGCAAGAATACTGCATTAGAAAAAAATACATTTTCATTTAAATTTAGATTTGAACAATTTCCTCAAGGCAATCATTTGCCCTCTGCAGAGTGTGTGAGTGAGTATAATATAAATATGCAGTAAAGTGATAGTTCACCCAAAATCTGTGAACATTTAGCAGAGTTTAGCAGAATGTCTGAGTTCTTTGCCGTATAATGAAAGCGAATGGTGGCCACATCTATCAAGCAAGAGTTTTCGTGAATAACTGCTGTCTCATCCTCCCACAAAGCTATTGTATGACTTCGGAGGATTTGGAATATAATGCAAAATGCATATGGATAACTTAAGATGTTTTCAATGAGCATTTTTGTTCTTTTTTGATCCCCATCCACTTTCATTGTATTGAAGAGAGCAGCTTGAACATTCTGCCTAATACCTCCATTTGTGTTCCACAAAAAAAAAAAAAAAAAAAAATACAGATTTGGAACACCATGAGAGTAAATAAATGATGTCAGTTTATAGTAATTATAGCAATTGAAAACAGTTAATTTAAATTAAGTTAAATTGTACTGTTTTCTGTAAGGCCCTACTACTGTTTTTACTGAATCTATGATCTTACAGACCCTTTCCCTAGTGAAAAAGTAATATATTTAAAACACATTTATTTCATACTAAGTATAGCTCAAATATTAACATATTTACTGACATTATCACTCAAGAGTGATTTAAAAACTATAATTAAAACTTATTTGGAGTACTACTTGTGCACAATGCACATTTCTTTACATTAAGCCTAAAATGTGTTTTAATGCCACTATTGATGAGGATTGTATGATCTTTTTAAAGACATTTGATGTGTACCTGAAGTATTGCAATAGTTCCACTTTAGCATAATCAAATATACTTAAATATATCTTTAGCTGGACTTCTGCACTGCTTCCTCACAATTCAAGTGCATTAAGTACAAAATAAGTTGTTCCAATTTAGCAAACTTTAAGTATACCAGTTTAGCATACCAAAAGTACAATTGCAGGGTATTTTTATTAAGCACATAAATATGTAAATGTATTTGTAGTATACTTAGCATGAAATAAATGTATTTCAAATACATATTTATTTTTCACTATAGGGTAAACATTTGGCATATATTCTTTCATAGTGCAATGAATGGAGGTCTTTGTTAATGCTTTTGTCAGCTGTTTGTCAGATCTTATGGTTACAGCATGAATGCAGTTTTGAAAATAAAGTTGACAAATAGAGATGATGAAGTGATTCATACAGTTGCCCACTCATTAGATCATTATGAGTTTTTTGGGAAGGCAAAACAGATGAGTCAGTTCTGGTCAAAAGGGTTTGACGCTGTTTTCTGTTTTGTATTTGCATTTTAACTGGCAAAGGAATATTTCAAACTATTTTCAATCAAAAATAGTCTATGCCTACTGTTTTATAGCCATACCCAGCTGCTTTGCCTCAAATAGAGAGTAAAAAAGGAAATCTGATTTCAGCAGCACATAGAGTGGCATTATAAAGAAAGAAATTGACTCTATAGTGGTGCACTTAGATCAATAAAGTAGAAGCAAAATCGAATTGCATCTGATTTTATACACTATCCATTACCGCGCAGAGCATCATGAAGATATATGGAGCACCGTACGAGACTGTTCCGGTCGAGTGCAGATCTGCCAACATAATGGCGGTCTGGATAGTGGCAGCAAGTGCTGAAGCCTGCAATACTCTGCTTCATATTGCTTTGCTGTGCTCTCCTGTCTTTCTCCTTCTCCACTCTGGTCGTGCACTTGAGTGCAGACAGAATGCCAGGGTGATAATTCAGGAGCAGATCCCTGCTCTCCCTGACATCAACATTACTGCAGTGCAACTCTGAACACATCGGACACCAGGAGAACAGGCAGGATGGAGAGGGCCACAAACATCAGGAAAAAAAAAAGATGGACAGACCTACACCCACACTCACATTGTTTATGGCTCTTAAAGGAGTAGTTCACACAAAAATGAGAATTATGTCATCATTTACTCACACTCATGTTATTCCACACTCGTATGGCTTTCTTTTTTATGTGGAAAGGAGAATTTAAAGTTGGTCTTTTGTTTTTTTCTTGTATTGTGACGCGCAATTGAATGTAACCGATGATTGTAAAAGAAAAAAATGAATATTTGATCAAAAATACAGTAAAAACAGTAATATTGTGAAATAGAATTATATATATTTTTAAAAGCAATATTCTATTTTAATATACTTTAAATGTAATGTATTCCTGTTGTGACATAACCCTAAAACCCTATAAAATACTTCCCTCAAAATTTGTTTTCAGCATTAATAACAATAAAAAAATCAGCATATTAGAATGATTTCTGAATGATCATGTGACACTGAAATGATGCTGAAAATTCAGCTTTGCCATCACAGGAATAAATTACATTTTAAAATATATTTAAATAGAAAACAGGTTCTTTGATTTGTAATAATTTTTCACAATATTACTGTTTATACTGTGTTTTTGCTCAAATGCGGCCCTGTTAAACATAAGAAACTTCTTCCAAAAACATTAAAAAAAAAATGTAAATGGAATGCAAAATAATTTCAGTTAAATTACTGAATTATTTAAAATACTTGGCTGGTATTGTACATGGACGTACCATCCAATTTATTATCAAATCATTCTTTTAAATCAGATCTGTTCAGTGAATCAGTTGATCCAGTTTACAGTGTGAATAATGTGAAGGTGTATATTTCAGAAAAATAGCACAAGAGTCAAATGGACCACTTTTATTAAGCTTATATGGTGCTTTTTTAAACCTGAAAGTTCCAGTCCCTATTTGTTGTCATTATATGGAAAATAGGTATCAGCACATTATTCAAAATATCTCCTTTTGTGTTCCACAGAAGAAGAAAAAAAAAGTCAGGTGAGGGTGAGTAAATGATTACATTATTTAAATTTCAGGGTGAACTATCCCTTTAAGCCACGATGGCTTGCTTCCAGAGGAGATGCACTCAGCTTTATTGCTAACCCCCAACCCCATCCAGTCACCATAAAAGGACTGCTGTCAGCTGCATTATAAGCCTGCCTCCCTTTCTGATTTCTGCCTCACACATAAAACACCCGGTCAGTTGGACGGAGCTCTACAAGGACAGCACAGCAAATCAGCACCAGCACTTTTAAAGAGAACGGCTTCTCTCTCTTTTGCTCTGTTTCTTGCTTTTCTACAACTCTAGCTACTTTATCTTCTTTTTGCACTGTTTATTACTGGCCTCTGTCTTTTATTTGATTCCTTTAGCCTGTTCAGCATTATTTCAGCTTAAACGACAAACTCAGGGTCTCTTTATAAATGTGCTTTCAAAGCCCAAAAAGAAAAAAGAAAAAAACGATCACAGGGAGCATGTTAGATAATAATGTGTATTTGGTATTATTAACACTGGGTTCTTTAAAGGAAAATAGGTTTTATTTTACCGTTTTTAAGTAATTTCTTCCTTTCTAGCATCAGCAATAAATAGCATACAGTAAGTAAATAAACAAATGAACGAACAAATGAATGAGTGAATGTTTCCAGACAGGTTTTTTGAACATTCCCCCAAACAAAGTTTTACCCCTAACTCATGCCATTGGTTGAGCCAATATTGCTGTTTGTAGGGCAAACAAAACAATGTATAAACAGTGTTTTCATTTTTTTTAACATGGATGATTAATTGAAGTTTATTAATCATATACATTTTGTATGCATGAATCAATATCTGAAATCTGTGATTTAAAAAAAAACGGATCACAAAAAAAATATTTGATCACAACTACAGTAAAAACAATAATACTGTGAATCATTAATTTGAATACAATTTATCTGTTTTCTACATTCTTAACTAGCAATACTATAATTTGTCATTATTTGCACTTTCCCGATTAAGTTCAGACAGGAAACTCACTGTTAACGGGAAAACATATTTGTTAATATTTTATTCATTTCTGTGTCTTAATATTTCAGAATGGGAAACAGAAGAGGATACAGGCCAGACTCAGTAAACGGCAGCAGGAGGAAGCAGCTACTGTAAGTGCCAATGAACAGGCTGATGGACGACAGATATTGCACTGATAGCACAAGAGAGATAGCGTTCTGAGTGGAAAGGCAATATCAAGCACACAGACCCACTCACCCTTCACTATACCCTCCATGATATAGAGAACAGCTGCGTTTTGCTAATTAAAGCAGAAATTAACTCTAAGTCTATAGGACTGGATCTATATGAAAACATATTTCATGTGGTTCTGAAGATTAATGAGCCCAAGTCTCATTCGTCATTTCTGTGCTCTACGTCTCTGCTTATATAAGTGAGCCTTGATAATTCCAGCACAATAATTCCTTGAGCCCAACAGTGTCACATTATACTCAGGATGGAAAGATACATAATTCCTCCCTAAATGACATTATAATGGAAAAAGGAATTCAGCATTGCTGCTTTTTACACCCCAGCATTCTGTGCGTGTGTTTGGAAATGAGCTCATTTATCAGTCATCTTTCAAGTCCAATTGTTCCTACCTTTCTTTCTCAATCTCACTGTTCTCACTGTAACCAGGGTAACAAAACAGTACTATGTCTACACCATGGTATATATACTGCAGATGTAAGATGCAAGAGGCTGTTTACAGAACGTGTTTTGCATTCCACCTGCTTTTCTATTGTTTTTCTATGTAAACGTGCTAGACAGACGTCGAGGTCAGTTGAGGTCGTGCTGTATTTTTCCATCTCATTGTCCTTTATCTCGTGTTTTTAAATGCAAAAGTGTGTTTTGTGTGAACGGCACTAAGTCACTTTGGATAAAAGTAGATGAATACATGTAAATGTATGAGGTGATACTATCACAGAATTTTAATATAAGAAAAAAAAATTCTGAATTTTTGCCCAGGGAAAAAAAAGATACATGTCATGGGGTAAGTTGTCACAATGGAACCTGCTTTTAAAAATACTGCATTTAACCATTTTCAGCTACAAACAAACAAACTAATAAATAAATAAATAAATGTAACATTACAAAATGTCAAACCTTTGTTTTGGTCAACAAATATTTTAATGAATTTAAAACATTTAAAATATGTAACAACTTGCCCCTTAAAAGAAAGAAAGAAAGAAAGAAAGAATAGAGGATAAAATAAATTATTCAATAACTATATTATACATATATTTTATAAATTCATGGACAAACCACGGCACACTCAAATGAATATTCAGGCCTAAATTTAACATGAATATATTTGAATTGCATTTAAAATGCCCATTCACTTGGATTACTTAAATTAATAAACTTAATATGATGCATATTTGTCAGTCATACATGAAACGGGTATTTTTAATTTTAAAATAAATATTACATTTAGGCCGAAATATTTTTTTTACGTGTTAATGTCCAAAAACCACAGTATTACCATGGTACCATATCCAAAAACCTGGTAATACCATGGCACTTTTTGTCAGTGGCTTTTTGCAGCCCCTTCTCTCTGCCTTGTCCTCCATTCTTTTCCCTGTCATTTCCTCTTCTCTCCCCTGACACTCTCTATCTCTCATTCTCTCCCTTGAGTTGGCGAGAGCAGTCAGTGTTTCAGAAGAGCCATTTGCACATATCTTAGCTGGGTGATTTCTCTCATCCCTCAGGCCCCACTGTGCCCCACACCAGCTGTGCCTGAGAGAGGGAGACAGACAGTGAACATACAGACACAGTAGGGGCATTTCCCTTCCACAGAGTCACAGACTGATGTGTGTTTCAGACTTTATATGTTTGTCTATGAGCCATGAACTCTGTGTGTCTATGTGTGTGACTCTTTCTCATTATCTGTAATCTGTTTATAATGGGACATCTCATTATTCTTGCTGATCCACTTGGGTGCAGAAAAGGGCACCAGGGCTTGACAGATCTATACTGGTGACAATAAAGAATGAGAGAAAATCAGAGCCAAGTGGAGATAAAAATGGACTTCTTTCATCTAATTGCACTGAATGTCTTCTGTTTGGGTTTGATTTCCAATTGCATGTCTGAAATCTTTGTGCACGTTGCTCTAGTTACTGTGGTGTCCAAACGATGAGAAATGCTGCTTTCGCAGGCAGTATCCGGAGGTTGAAAGCATCAAGGCATGTCCGAATGCAATGTTTGCATAGCATCCTGAAGATGCCTTCATAAGGTTTTTTTGAAAAACTTTATGATATCTTGCAAACCTGGCAAGCAATTCAAAGGTTGACTGAACAAACATTAATAAAAATGACGTTCGGTGGAGCAGTTGAAAAATAAGTTCATTTATAATGTCTATATTTATATCTACTTTTCTACTAAAGCCCCGTTCACACCAAGAACAATAACTATAAAGATAATGATATTAGCGTCCACACCAGCGAACTATATCGTCTGTTTATTCTAAGCACACGCTCGTCTGCCGCTTTAAATTCTGAAGCTTGTGCCAGCAGGATTGATTCTGATTGGGTGTCAATGTTTTTATCGTTCATCAGCTGGAAAAAATCGTTCTGAAAGTGATTCCAACAATATCGTTTCTCTGTGCCTTTATCGTTATAGCTGTGGTGTGAACTCTGCTATTTTTTAATATTGAGAACGATTTTTAGAGCTATATCTTTATCGTTATCTTTATAGTTATCATGCTTGGTGTGTGGTTGTGTTAAGGCTGCATGATTTGGGGGAAAAAATCTAATTGCAACATTTCTGATAATTAAAGGGATAGTTCACCCAAAAAATTTTCGTTCGTGTTTTCGTTCAGATCAAAGAAAACGTATCCACGTGGTGCAGCTGACACAGAACAGCATACGTTATTTATGTTCAGTGGATACTTTCCAAAATGGCACCAGGGTGACGTGGAGGAGATGAGTACTTAATGACAGAATTTTCATTTTTGGGTGAACTAAAAGCGATAAAAAAGCTTTTAGTCACCGTGGCGTTTTAGTGGCGTTTAGTCACCAACTGACTGGACAGTTGAGTTTCGGACACAGCCACTGGTTCAGACCTCCAATTCATTTTCATTTGGTGTGAGACGGGTCTTTTCATCTCATGCCAGTGCTTGTTAACTGAGACGGCTACAAAACACTTTAGCTGTTCTGTGCATAGGGAGCAAAATCCGATCAATCAGAACTGCTGGTGTATTGTGCTCTTATGACACTTCCAGCTGTATGTGCACGTTGAGTACACGTTGAGGTGTATGTACTGTACTACACAAGCATCTTTCTACTGCTAGAGGGCATTTTATAAATTGAAAGGCTTATGATGGTGCATCAAGGAACCAAACAAGCCTCCAGGCTTATTTTGCTGATGCTCGAGTTGGATGTGGTAGGGGAACATATTTCAGATCTAGCTTAGGTTTCACCCTGCTCGTGTAAGTGACACATTTATTTCAGTCAGATATGAACAGTTTACAGCATTCACACAGCCTGCGTAACACTGGTAGTAGAAGCGTAGCGGTAAGTAGAGTTCCATTCAAAGCTTATTTTGTCACACGCAGTATGCTAGATAAATAAATTGTATTTTTGTGTTAAACATGCACCATAAACCTATCAATCAACAAAATGTTTTGCGATGTTGGTTTTTATTACAAGTTACGCACACAGGGACTGAATATATAAAATTTTGAGGGATGTAAAAAAGAACAATCTAATGCATCGGTCCTAACCACTGATCTGTATATACGGTTTTCCCTATTATACAGTCAAACCAAAATTTATTCAGACACCAGATATTTTTTTCATAGTGGGTGCAGGACACTATAGTTCATTTATGTAAGTGAGGATAGCAAAGGTAAACTATGACATACCCAAAAATTCTTCATACAGTGGACTACCAGTAAAATTGATAAAAATCTGGGACCAAAAATTATTCAGACACTTTGACCTGACCATGTTTTGCTTAAGTGTTTTTATTTAATTGCTAATGCGACCTTTTCACACCACAGACTGAACAAAATTAAGTTCTAAATTGGTATTATCTAATTGTGTATTAAATTTAACAGCTGACAGCTATTCATTACATACCTTGCTATCAAAGTTATCTGACATTATCAAGAGGAATCTGTTCTGACACAGTTTAACTCTAAGTCCTTGTAATATTTTATTACCATTTTCTAAACTATAGCGAATAAACTGTGATAATGAGAGAAATGTTGACTGTAGATCAGTGGTCCTAACGCATTTCCAGTTTTATACTTTTACTTTCCATAACTTCTGAAAATCCAAAAAGGTCCACATTTTGATAAAAACATGTTATGACAGCCGTGTTTAATGATTGAAGCGCCTCCTGTAACTGTTTTGAAATTGTTTGACGACAAGCAGGAAATGTTTAGGGTCAATGTCACCCCTAGTAAAAAAAATTATATATTTAAAATACATTTATTTCATACTAAGTATAGTTCAAATATCGCTCAAGACTTACTGATATAAAAATTGTAATTTAACTTTATTTGAAGAACTACTTGTGTACAATGCCCATTTTTTAATGTCACTGTTGATGAGGATTGTAATAGTTTCACTTCAGCACAATCAAATATACCTCAGTATATCTTTAGTTGGACTCCACACAATTAAGGTGCATTAAGTACAAAATCTGTTTTTTGCCAACTTCAAATATACTATTTTATAATACTAAAAGTGTAAATGCAGTGTATTTTTATTATGTACATAAATATATAAATCAAGTTTTTGTAGTATACTTAGCATGAAATAAATGTATTTCAAATCCATATTAGTATATTTATTTTTCACCCAAGCTGTAACCTTGAAATCACTTGATTTACGTTATAAAGACGCAGTTTGGTTACACAATGTGAAAGCACAACACGATCCTGCGGCAGCTTCTCTTGCATGCTGCTTATGCGAGCGGTGTGAAACAGACCTAGAGCAAAGAATGAAAGCGCTCTCAGTGGCCTGACCTCTTACTGGCCTTCTCCTCCATCATCTGAGTCAGAGACCACAGCACACACACACACACATGGAGAGAGCGCCCATCCCACTGACTTGCAATACATGCAATATTTAACACTTCAAATAATCTAAAAACAGCCTCTTTGCACTTCATAATATCAATACAACAGACAAAAGTAAAACAACTTGTCTGTGAGATGCTCTGCATTGCTGAGAACACATTTAATCAAATGAGAATTCCTCTCACATGTCGCACATAATCACCGGCTAATTGTTTATTATTCAAGCTAAGTAAAAGGTTATCTCACCAGCATGCAGCAGGCAGGGGAATATGGCAACACACTGCATGTGACAGCACAGTGCTGATAAACAACAGGAACTGTAGTGTGTGTGTGTGTGTGTGTGTGTGTATGTGTGTTTGTGTGTGTCTGTCTGTATAGGACAGTTCAGATTAGTAGTGAGATTCATGCATCAGAGGGCGTGCACAGAGACTTTAAGGATAATAACGAACAAGACCGTATGTCATGAAATAATCTCCTTTTTATTGTATGATTTGTAGACCAAATTTAATAGTTTGTGTATGGGGTGAATAGAGGGTGTCGCTTTTTCCTGCTTTTTAATAAAAGTGAAATATGCTTTGAGTAACTGTCTCGATGCATATCTAAACATGGGAATTAATTTATTCCTGCAATCTCTTGGGAGCATCTACTACATGAATCACTACAGAGGCAATAATGGATTGCAGATACAGCGACTAACAATAGAAATGTCTCTCTCTAATGGGAACTGCAGCAGTTCTTCTAAACAATAGCAGAAAGTGTGTCCTTGCCCAAACCAGCCCATGTATTGCTGAGCAGCAACGTCCTTGTGTCAATGAAGTCGGTGACACAATAATAATGGCAAAGCTTGTGTGTTTTAAGATTGCCAGAAATATCATTACATACCATGCAAGAGGCACAGAAGATTTTGGCGTCACACTTTGTGATTGAATTTGTTTGACACAAGCACCAGCTGTGTACGGAAATCAAAAGGATTGTTTGAAATCTTGTTGTGTGTTTTGAGCAGCAAGAGAACAGGTCAGAGGTCTGAATAACAGCACAGAGCAAAATTGAAAAATGTCCCACACATCTGCTCCTGACATGAAATTATTATTATACATCCAAAGAGGAATGCAGATAAAGATAGCATTTACTCCCAGACCACCCATAAAGAAACTGTATGGTATGAATACACTGGAAAATACTGGTACAGTTTCAGCAAGTAAATATCTATGTATGTTCATTAAAAATTGGACATATTTGCAAGTTGAAAATATGTAATATGTACATTTTTATTTTATTATATGCATATATATTACAGTGTTTTAAATATTATTTACGTTATGTAATTAACACATATAATACTATGTATGTAAAAAATCTGATTTTTAAATATTATTTAAATATTTATAATATATATATATAATTTTTAATATTTAAAAAATAAACATTTATATTTAAAATATATTATTATTATATTATTATTATTATTTAAAGATAAAGACATTAAAATCTATAAAAGCAAAACCTACCTCTTCCATTGATCCTGAAGTCTGCGATGGTGTCCGTGTGTGGGTGCGTGTCCAGTGGGACTGGAGCAACTGAGTGGAGCAAAATAGATGAATCCAGTGGCCCAGTTTGAACTTCAGTAATACTTCAGCACCAAGACATATTCTCCATTTGTGTGTACGAGCGTGTCTAACGGAAAGAGAGAGAGAGAGAGAGAGAGAGAGATGGGATGGTGTTCGAGTAAAAGAGTTCAGAGAAGTGACGGTTCTTGTCTCCCAAGTTGAGTGTTGTAGTAAAGCGAGCATGTAGAGAGACACTGCAGTACACAGCGCTCCTGATGCTTACACTTTATTCTCTCTCTCTGCTTGTCTCTCTCACTTCACACTTCTCTGATGGAGTCAGTAGTTGCTCTTTTAATCCTGTTTATGCTGGGTATTTATACCACCAGTGCTCTTCTAAGTCCCCTTGGCGAGACTTTCAAACTACAGCAGCGAAGCGGGTCCTTGTATCTTCCTCTCCTCTTCTCGCTCCACATCTCTCTTTCCCTCCTCCACTGTCTTTTTTGCGCTCCACTCCACCCCCCACTTTTCCCCCTCTCTTCTCGATAGAGCATCAGTGTACCGCAGGGTCCTAGAGCCTGGTGGTGTTTGGTGGCGTGTTTGTCTGTACAGTGTATCTCTGCTACTGGAAACACATCAGTATGACACAAGTGTCTTCTCTCTATCTTGCTCTTTTTTCCAGAGGCTGCTTTAGAACAGTTGCCATATTGGCATGAGGTTGTCTTGTCAAGCATGGTTTCTGGTCAGAACATGGCCACAGAGTGGACTGTCACTGAGAGATCTTGTCCATGTGTGTCACTCCTACAGAGAGAAAATATAACTAATAAAAAAAGAAAGACAGTTTAAAGTCAACATGAAACCATATACTTCCACAATGTGGTGTAGTTATGAGTGATACATGGTATTCAATCCTTCATTTTATCCATCAGGAATTATAAGGTTTGTGAAAAGTGGTCTGAGTATGACAAGTTGGTTGGAGGGGAGAAGTTAAATAAAAATAAGAGAGGTTGGTCATGTCAGCCAAAAAACGCTTATTTCAATATCAAAGCAAATCTGACCATATTTAGATTCTTAATGCTCAGTACTGTTCCTATTTGATACTCAAATGTCAACTCACTCTTCATTGACTTTTCATTTGCACTGACGTCACTTTGGCTTCACGGGCTGTTGAATATAATAATACAAATCAATAGGCAATAGATATTTAGGCATCAAATTCAAATTTAGCACCATTCTCATATGGAACACTCACTTTTCACAATCCAGTCAATTCCCGACAATGTACAAAATCCAAACCTTAGGTGAGTAAAGGGTCATTTTGGATTTGATGCAGATTTTAAGCGAACAGTGCTGTATTGTGCCATTATTCATGTTCATTTTATAGAAAATCCAGCCAGAATATTTTAATCCAAGGCAGTAAGCTCTTCGTGTTGTTTTTACCCCTCTGACCCATTTCTAGATGCTGTTTTTATGAAATTAAGATTTCTGTTCAATATAGAGAAAGAAGCAGGAGAAAAACATTGTGTTCTGTCCTGGATTTTAACATTAATACGATGGACCTCAGGGGACCCCGACTGGGATAAAGCTGAGTGCAGGGGATGGACATTAGTAATCAATAAAAATCCTCTAGGCTTATGCGGCCTGGTTTCATGAGGTGTGTTTTCTCCCCCTCCCCTGCCTGCACCGCCAGAGTCTTTCATGTGGCTGTGGTGTTGTTGATGGGAATAGGTCAGTCAACACGGTGAATCTGATGCTTCATTTGTCTTGTGCTGTCAGGACGACAGCTGTTTGGTGGAGTGTATGGTCAGCATGGATCAATAGCCTTTCCTCTTGCTCGCTGCACCCTTGCTGAAAACAAACACGAACACCATTTACCTCAGACACAAACCAGGACGACAAGGGCAGACAGATGAAGAGGGTGAGGTGGGTCAGAGGTGCAGATAATTGGGGAGAACTAAGGAGCGGCTACATATAGAAATACACATTTGCAATGAGAAAGACAGACTGAGGTGACTCCTGTTGAAAGACGTGATGTGTTGCCTCAATATATGAGTACATGAACACATGAACATAATCTCCAGAGCTGCTCTGAGCATCACTTCATGAGCGTTTTTATACAAACAGAAACTTAAATGCCTTCACGGCAACTCATCAAAATAAAATTTTGGTTTAACTTGAAGAAAATATGACAGAAATGTATATTACTTCATGTAATGATAGTACTACTAATAATAAAATTATTATTAAAACACAATTTAGAAGATAATTAAAACATAATTTAAGGAATATTTACCAGAAACATGATTTAAATTATTTACCAGAAAAATGTAAATACACAGCAGAGTATTTCTGAAAGAAAAAAAATAGATAAAGATAAAAAAATAATATATATTTTTTTAATAAAATCAATTAATTAGAGATGCTTTTGATTACTTAAATATAATGAAACCATTAAAATGGAATCCAGAAAACAGAATTTGGTTAAAAAAAACTGAATTTGAGAATAAAATAAAACATATTTCATAGAGCCTTAAAATGTTATTTTTGTTAAACTTTTAATAAATTGCTGCTAAATTGTGTAAGTTTCATGATTTCAATTAAACATGCTTTTTAATTACTACAATTCAATTTAACCATTAAAACTGAACCTAGAAAAATGAAAACAGGAAAAAAAACTGAATTTAGGGAAAAAAAATAAATGGAATTTAGGAAAAAAAATAAAATGGATTTCATATTCCATTACTTACTAACTTAAATAACATAAATAACTAACTTAACTACAGTTTTCAGTAGCTTTCAAAAAGAGAATTAAGTTTGCGTGCCAAAAATGCAAAATTGAAATTGAAGTGTATTATACCTAACACATAGTGAAATCACATTTTCAAAGGAGCCTGACTGTAGTTACTTTAAATTATAGTAACTTATAGCTTGGCAAGTGCTAACAGGTTTAACCAGTTTAGTAAACCAGAATAGTACTCCCTATTCCAGGATTCCCATCATGCAAAGCGCAAAGAGAACACTGAACTCTAATCCATCCTGGAGCAGAAGGCCAATGTCATGACGTATGCGGTGGCACGCTGACCCATCTCACCCACGCCTCTGAAGAGGTCAAGGTTATTTATTCAGGTGATTAAAGCAGTAATCCATATGGGAAATATGTGATGCTGTTATATGCAGGGGGATAATAGGGAATAGAGGGGTTCAAATTAATTGACCTCACTCCCACATGCAAAAGCTCAAGCACACACATAAACGCACAGCCTGCATATATTGAAATGTATGGCAGTGGCATATGTGAGTGCACATGCTGTTTATTCGGGCACACAGAGAGCAGACAGCCTGAAATAATCCCCAGTGACAGCAGAGAGAGCTCACACACCTGACAACACCCAGACAAATGAGCTCAGCTCTGCTCCTGCTCATTACATTTGGACGCACAGAAACGCAAGCACAAGCCTAAAAGAAGACAATAATCTGCAACTGTGAACGTGCATGGAAATTTGGAAATGTTTGGAATGTATATACAGATAGACAATGAAATATCAATATGACCAGTACACTTTTTTTGTAAAATATCATTCATTTGAAAAAAAAAAAATTATGTGCAAACAGGAGCCAGGAGATGGCAAAAAAACATAAACTCTTCATTTTATACTGACACATTAATTTCACATTTTCTGCACTATTTTGGGCAATAATCTGCATTTAAAATGGATTTAAACATGGTGAAATGTGTTAAATGTAACTCTTAAGCTCATTTGACACCTAAAGCGTTGAAGCGACCAGACATCATTCCTTTTCAATGACAGATTATGATTACCAGCAACATGATGGACAGTGGTATTTTGTGACATGATGTGTGTCCAGCATCTTGGCAAGTTGAGAAAAGTTTAACTTTATGCAAATTGACTGCAATGACGCACTGAAAATACACTTCAATTCATTCATTGATAATTGTTTATTGTGTTCGTGATATAATGTATTATGCACTGCTGCAAGTTATCGGAAGACATTTTCAGCATTTTAAGAAAAAAAAACAGCAACACATACATCTAATTTGTGATCAGATTTTCAAAAGCTATGGCCAGTTATGCAGTCCACCAATAATAGTTATGTAATCAAGCAGAAGAAACATATGGTAGCACATTTCCTCCATGTTTTTATTTTGATTGTATATTATAATTATGGCATAAAAAGACAGAATTAGAGATAAATCAATTATGAGATAAAAAGTCAAGATTATGAGATACTAAGTCATATTCGACTATTTAATGCATCTTTGTTAAATCGTTAAAAAATGTATATTAATCTCTCTCTAAAAGAAAGAAAGAAAGAAAAATAAAAACTAACCTAACTGACCTTGCCTTGTCAAATCAACTTGATTTCCTGTTTTATATTTTCCACATGACTTTGGTTTGGCAGACAAACTTTTTTGAATATTAATTATAAGTAAAGCAGTTTTGTTAATATGTATATTTTTTAATAAGTGAGATAAAAAGTAAAGATTATGAAATCTTAAGTCATAAGTCTGAGATAAGAAATTATAATGATCAAAATTAGGACAGTTTAAATTGATAAAAAGTCAATTATGGGATAAAAAGTGTTGGTATGAGATACCAAGTCATAATTATTAATAATTCTGGAATAAAAAGTCATAACTATGAGATAAAAAGTTAAAATTATTACAGTCGAAGCTGACAACAAGTAAATTTTGAGATAAAGACCTAAAAACTTTTTATACCATAATCTCATAATATGCTTTATTGTGTAATGATTTTGACTTTTTTGTCCATAATTATGAATTTTATGTCATATTTATAATTTTGGTTTACTATAGTGAACAACAGTGCAGCGGCAATGACTTATAGTGATAAAAACATCCATTGCGAGTGTGAACAGGGCTATATTGATAACTGAAAGCATAATCAAAATAGTCAAAATATTTAAGATGATAAAAAATGAATACAGGGTTTACAATATTGAATAGCATACATTTTTTATCTGCTTTCGGTGGAACTGTGGCCTAAATCAGCTATATGGCCATTCCCCTCATTTAACCTATTTAAATGAAAGAAATAAGCATTTAGTATTAAAAATGAATTCCTGACAGCATACACAGTGCTCTGTAGCAGCTCATCATTGCTTGTAAGTGTACAGTGCCTTCTCTCAGTCAGCACATGCTGCAGTTCAGAGTAGCTCCAGTTAATGACTTGTCACATTACAATCCTCTTAAGGAAGCTGAGCCGAATCCGGCTCGTTTCCCACTGATTTCCTGACCCTGTTGTCTAGCGTTACACCCACACACACACGCACAAACAGCGACCTCAGCAGCACAAAGACCATCCAACCTCACCAAGCTCATTACCGAATCAGCAGCTGAACCAACTTACTCAACACATATCCCCACAGCACAACGTGTGTAAATTGTCTCACTGCTAGAGCAACAAAATGGCACAGCACTGCTGCAGGGAGAGATGCTCCTCCACAGAACCTGATCTAATAGAGCCTTTCAGACCTGATGACTTCCGTACCTTAAGAGAAGTTTATATTAGAAGTTTATATATTAAAAATAAAATTCTGTCATTAATTACTCACCCTCATGTCGTTCCAAACCCGTAAGACCTTCATTCATATTTGAAAGAGGTATTATCGTAGCTTCAGAAAATTAAGGTTGAACCATTGATGTCACATGGACTATTTTAATGATGTCCTTACTAACTTTTTGGGCCTTGAACGTGGTAGTTCCATTGCCGTCTATATTTCATCAAAAGTATCTTAATTTGCATTCTGAAGATAAATGAAGGTCTTACGGGTTTGGAACGACATGAGGGTGAGTAATTAATAACAGAATATAACTATCCCTTTAATATAAATAGATACCATTCAAAAGTTTGGTGATGGTACGATTTTTTTAATATCTTTTAAAATAGTCTCTAATGCTCACCAAGGCTGCATTTGATTGTTAAAAAAAATAAAGTATTTTTTAATACATTTCAAAATGTCATTCACTCCTGTTAAAGGCAAAACCATTCTGAATAAATTTCAGCAGCCATTATTCCAGTCTTCCGTGTCAAATGATCAGAAATGATTCTAATATGCTAATTTGGTGGTCAAGAAAAGTTTCTCATTATTATCAATATTAAAAACTGTTGTGTTTCTTGATATGTTTTGCAAAAACCAAGACATATTTTTGAATAATTTAATGCATCCTTGTTGGGGAAAAAAAGTAATATATATTAATTTCTCTAGAAAAAGAAAAGATAAAAGAAAATGAAAAAAATGAATAGGAAAAAAGAAAGAAAAATTCTTACTAAGCACATTTTACGTGACATTTTAAAACCTGAACTAACCTTGCCTTGTCAAATTATCTTGATTTTATGTTTTCTGCATGTTGGTCAGATGGCATGACTTTTATATTGAATATTAAATGGAAGTGAAGCAGTTTTATTATTATGTAATTTTTTTTCTGAATTCACTGAATTTCATGTGTCTTTCTGCTTCATTATAATATCAGACATTATGGCCCTAAAAACAGGATAAATGAATTTAAATTAATGAATTAAAAACACTTATCATAAAAGACTAGTATTCATGTGACTGCAAACATTATTTTTTGTAACTTTTAACAAATTAACATATAAGACAAAAAAATGTATCTCTAACCCAATAGCATCCTTGAGCGAGCACCCTATTCAAGGATTTATTAAAAGATATTATTATAAATTATAAATCCAGCCGCTTCCAGTGACTTCACTAACAGTCTATGAGCATGTGCTGTTCTGAAAACT
This sequence comes from Tor tambroides, assembly GCA_021397915.2. Classification (NCBI taxonomy): domain Eukaryota; kingdom Metazoa; phylum Chordata; class Actinopteri; order Cypriniformes; family Cyprinidae; genus Tor; species Tor tambroides. Next base: position 6,389 of record JAFVLL020012481.1, on the reverse strand, counting down.
ATAATAGCTGCACATTTCCAGAGTAGCTTTTGTTTCTCTGTAACCCGACGGCTATATTTTGATGTTTCCGTGGTGGCTGGTGCTTTAATCTTCACTTTCAAAGGGAATCAACTGATGTAGGCCCGTGGACAGACTTGCCGGTGACTTTGAGCTGAGACAAGAGCAGTTCAGTCATTCTCTCGTAGCTAAAACCAAGCCTAAATGCTGACAAAGAGCGTGTTAGTGTAAGTGTGTGTTGTGTGTGTGTGAGGGGGTTGAGCTGTACTGTGGCTGCAGGCTGTACATCACTGTGGAAGAGATGCTGTCTTTATGCAATTTTCTGTTACGCGTGGCGTTACATCCCAAGTACATCCCAGTCATCAGAATCACTTATCTTTCCTAGAATGTTCCAGCGCTGTTCTGTGCCTCAGGAGCTATGAATTATTTATCTCTAAAAGAGGGGGGAGAGTGAAAAATTGGTTGAAAGGATAATTAGAATGGAAGGATGGGATAAAAAAAAAAAGAAATCCCACTAAAATCCCACTGCCTATCCAAATTGTTCAATCCTCCTCTACTTTCAATCTGTCCTATTCTCTCCCATGCTTAAACCCCCTCTGTGAAGCTCTGACGATGTGCGTCCAAGAGCGTGACTCGTTTTGTGAGGGATCAAGATGACTCCCATCAACAAATGTCTCGCACGCAAATACACAAACCTGCAAAATGGGGCCAGACCGCCTAGAATCGAAAGCGCATCTCTGTCCTCAATATTCAATATCACTCCAGTCATGCTCAGTCTAACTCGCATTTGTTAGGTGTCTCATCCATGAAATTTGCAATTAAGGCATCGTGACGGTCAATATTTAGACAGGTTTCAGCTAACAAAATCCATTTATGGGGCTCCCACAGGAGAGATTTATGACTCAGATGTTACTCCGTCATATATCGGAAGACATACAGTAATAAGAGATCTCAGTTTTGTTCCATCTACTTATCAACGCTGTAAAAATAATATGATCAATAAGTCATGGCAACATGTTTTTACATTACTTTAACTCATCAAAATAATTTAACCAATTTCAACTTCATTTTTTAAAGTTATACAAGAATCAGCTAGATTCAGTTTAGTATAATTTAAAGGGATAGCTCACCCAAAAATGAAAATTTGTCATCTTTTACTCACCTTTACTCATGTTGTTCCAAACCTGTATGAGTTTCTTTCTTATGCTGAACATAAAAGAAGATATTTTGAAGAATGCTGGTAATCAAACAGCAGATGGTCCCCATTAGGGGCTTTCATACAGGAGGAACCTTTTCATAGTTCCTACAACTATTGGTGGAAGTTTCCACTTTTTGGCGTGTTTGCACCGCAGGAACTAGGAACGTATTTAGTTGAACTCCATATGGGAAACTAAATTAGCTCCTACTTCAGAGTAGGGTCTAAAGCAGTTCTATAGGAACTACTAGTGACGTAAGTGTACGCCAAATGCATACGAAACACCGGCTACCCGGCATGTTTAAAAAGCCATGTAAAAATATTTACTCCACGAACATGAAAAACAGTGATAATAACGGCATTTAGCTACCTGTTGTCTGCAGCGTTGTGTTCTTGTCTCAGCCTCAATGATATGTAACACTGCAAGTTGTCATAGGTTGTCAATAACAAGAATCCGACTATTGACTTCCATAATATTTCTTTCTCTGTGGAAGTCAGTGGGGACCAACAACTGCTTGGTTCTTCAAAAATCTTCTAAATATCTTTTTTAGTGTTCAACATAAAGAAACTTATACAAGTTTGAAACGACATGAGGGTGAGTAAATGATGACAATTTCTTCATTTGTGGGTGAACTATTCCTTTATGTGAACTTTTAAAAATCTGCAATGACTTGTACAGTTTGAGTATAATTAAAGCTGCAGTCCATAAGTTTTGCCTCTTTGTCGCCATCTCTGTTTGAAACCTGCAATTGCAGTTATTTGTGGAATTATCATCTTTACGTGGGTTGTGCTTTGGCATGGCTCCTCAGCTCAGACGAATCTAATGTTTTGAGTTTATGTGTGGCTATCAGTCACGCCCCGGTGTGGATATTCACTGTACTTTGGATTCACGGATTCTAGTCTTAGAAGTCTGACCTAAATAAGAATTTTCACTGGATACTGTCATCTGTACAAGTAAGTAACAAGTCTGCCACTTTTGTTCTGACCAACTGAGGAAAAAAAAAACATTACAGTAAATTATGCTACCAATGGTGATTAAATAACAATCGTTTAGCTCATATCACATCAAACCGTGCAAATTATTATTTTTGTTGTTATACTTTGTTTTCAAATTGAATGTTAACATCAGCATTGCGTGATTACGTGTATATAGTATATATTAGCATTGCCTATTTCGATTTATTTACAGTTGTCAGGTTGTTGATATGGTGTTTGCTGATATATTTTTATTTATTTATTTGTTTATTTGTATATTATAATGGGGTTTCCCATGATATTATGCTGTTTTTTAGATTTTTTTTATCTTCACAATCAATTTTTACTTAATCTAAACCTCAAATACTTTCATTGCTGCAACATAATTTATTCAGGTTAATTTAATCATATTATATATTGTTTCTGCATTAAGTTAAATTTCTCTGGGATTTATGCACTCTTTTTATCACCCTGCAAAACACATAAATCTGGTCACTTAGAAACATAAAAGCATCTCTCCTGTGAGCTATAATTCATTCATAAAGCTGAAGTGTATAATTTTTGCACCATTAGCATCAAACAGAATTGCAAAAAATGATTGTTTTCAAACACTCCCACCCTCATTCGCAAGACTGTGGGGAGGACTGAAACAAGACAGAGAAAGATAAGCTTAAAACTGAAAGGGTCAAAGCATTAGAGAGACAAAATGTCAATCGATGTGTTTACTTTGAACATAAATGAGTAAAAGAAGGCAGATTAGAATGAATGACGCTAATAAACAAAGGGTCAAATGGTGCGTGAAAAAGAGGAGAGCCAGTGAAAAGAGAAAAGGTTTGAGTGAAACAGAAAGCGCAGCCTGTGGGGACTGAGTCATGAGTGCTTTTAGCCATCTCAAGAGCTATAACCCAAATTAAAGGGAGGCTGCTAATGATTATTTATTTAGCTTCACTCTCGCTCGGTTCATCCCACACAAACAAAACCAACGTCGCCACAAAGCTTTGGAGGCATCTCCTCATTCTTATTATATCGCTGTTTTCTGCTATTTTTCCTAACCCTATGAAATAGCACAAAATATAAGAGTATGGGAATTACATAGAAAGGAAAAATGTTTCAAATGAGTGGTTATAGACACTCAAGGATCATCAGTAACTTCATTTTGTTCAGCGAATTCAATGAGCGTCTCTCACACAAACACAAATACACATTTGGCTGTGAGTCAGACACACATTGAGTTTCTCACGCTGACATAATCGCATTACAACAGATGAGACGAATGAAACATAGCTGAGAAATGCTGGCGAGGTAGCATGCTTTAGGAAACAATACTGCTATTAGTGTGGTCAGCACTGCCAATGATGATATAACTCTCTGCTGCGCTCTCCTCCTCCTCTGCTCTCTCCAAGAGCAACAATTTTCACTTAGCACAGCAGTTTTTCTACTTTCCATTTTTTTATTATCCTTAGTGAGACACCTCATTAAGAACAAGGAGAGAATGACAGCTTAATGGATTAATTCACCCCAAAATAATCATTCTAATGTCATCCTTTATACAACCTCATGTTGTTCCAAATCCGTATGACTTTCTTTCTTCAGTGAAAAACTAAAGGACACATTTTGAAAATGAGACTGATCGTTCTTTTGCATGCATTTATAATAAATGGGATCTAAAGTTTCAAGCTGCAAAAAAACACCATAAAACTGCATCATAAATATGAACCACATGACTTAACGAACCACTGCAACCAGATCACTGATCAGAGTCAGTGTGTTTAAGAATCATATTAGTCATATTATTGAATCAACCATTCAGACTACTTTTGAGAACTAATGTAGATACATTTACTCAGTGGAAATTCAAGAATTTTTTTCATGATTCAAACGTGCCTTTTTGGGCATCATTTATTTTCATTTAATTGATTAATTAGATAAGAGTAGCCAAAATATTTGTCAAATAAATCTCTTTTTGTGTCTTGCGGAAGAAAGTAAGTCATACAAACTTGAAACAACATGAGGGAACTCACTTTAGCATTTTTTTAACACACTTGCTGCATGTTAATTGCAATTAAATGAAAATATATATAGTTTACATTTATATTAAATGCAGTTATACTTTAGAGTGCCTTTTTGACCCACTCTTTATATGTAATTGTATAGTACATGTACTGACAAGCATTTATGGTAAACTAAAATATAACGTCATTTCTATTGAACTTTGTATGTCATGTAAGCTATTTTTGAATATATTTGTAATCAAAGATTAAAACATAATGATTTGAAATACTTTTAATTTGACATTATTACAAAGTGCACTTTTTACAAGTAGACTTAAGTGGACTTTTATGTCATTATTATTTTCAAAATATGCTTTTAAGATTTGATGTACACTACAAGTCCCCAATACAATTAAGCACATTTATTTTTCGCAAGAGTGAGTAAAAGAATGTTATTTTTGGGTAAACTATCCCTTTAACAACGACAAACCACATCAGACAAAAACATAAATGACACGAGGTGATCCTGTAGCTCACTTTAAACCTGCTCTATAAACAATATGCGCTTGAGACTCACTCGTGAGGCTTTTTTTATCCTCCCCTCCCAAACACACACCCACACAGAGTACAATGTGTGACTTCATTACTGTCTACCACACACAAACACACGCACACATACACACACACTCACAGAGTTCTCAGTATGTGCTATTATCCCGCCCTTCCAAATTCCCACACACAGTCACACATTCAAGGGATTTTGTGAGGTTTAGTGGGATTCTGATGACTGCGAAGAAGATGAGAAATAATGAAATAAATGCCGAAGTGGCCATTTAAAGGGATTAGACTCACAATGGGAACACCTTTCAGAAGAGGGTGAAAGCGGTGTGTGTCTCAGACTCTGTGGCAATTAAAGTGATTAATACTGTGAACCAAGGAATGGAAGGAAGATTTGGTAATGGAGGCAGATTAAAAGTAATTGTCACAGAACCTGACCCTGGAGAGGAGAAGAGAGACAGGCAGACAGACAGAGTGAGATAATAAAGAAAGGAAGACATACAGAAAGACAGGAAAAGAACGCATGATGGCATAAATCAAGGCACTATATAGATAGAGGGAATTGGAGAGAGACAAAGTTGGGCTTAATGACCAGCGGAGTGATTAAAGGGTGAATGAGAAAAGTTCAAACAGAATGATGTCTCTCCTTTAGAAGAATCTCTTTTTTCTGACATGCGCTCTCCCTGAGGGGAGTCTGATTTTTGCCCTTCATGTTGGATCAGAGAGAATAAGTCTGTTTTCTTACCGCTACATATAGTCTCCTAAGGCGTCTTTACACAGCTTAGTAAGGCTGCTCTGAGGTGGCTCTGTGTCCGCTCCAAATTCTGTGGAAGGATGCAATGACACATAAAAACAGAACTAAATATGGCATATTTAACTATTATATATATTTGCATTTAGTTTGTCCACAAGGTGGCAACACTGCCCCAAACTGATGTTTCACAGTCAAAAAACAACAACAACAACAACAACAACAACGTTTATTTATAGAGCACATTTAAACACAACCGAGGTTGACCAAAGTGCTTTACAAAAAAAATAATAAATAAATAAATAAAAAGAATAACAAGGAAATCAACAGACGAATAAAATCAACAGAGTACAGTAAAAAACCCAGGAAACATACTAAGGAATGTTTAGATAAGATTTAAAAATACTAATAGATGGGGCACGTCTGATAAAGGAAGCAAGGCTATTCCAAAGCTTCGGTCCCACAGTGGCGAAGGCGCGATCACCACGATTTTTAGGTTTAACTCTAGGGACTATGAGTAGGCCAAGGTCACACGAACTCAAGGTTCTAGACGGGGTATACGGAAGCAACAAATCAGTTAAGTATTGAGGAGCCAGATTATTGAGGGCTTTGTAAACAAATAATAAAATTTTAAAATCAGTGTAAAATCAGTGTAGAAGCCAGTGTAGGGACATTAAAATAGGCGTAATATGTTCATATTTTCGCATCCCTTCAAGCAGTCTAGCGGCTGCATTCTGAACTAACTGAAGACGAGAAATTGAAGACTGAGAAATACCAGAATACAAAGAGTTACAATAATCAAGCTGAGATTATAAAGGCATGGATAACTGTTTCAAGATTTTTCCTAGATAGGAAGGGCTTAACTTTACTGAGAAGGCGAAGTTGATAGAAACATGACTTAACTACAGCTGAAATCTGTTTA